>JAQIWD010000045.1:0-46765 GCA_034694825.1 Anurida granaria
TTCAACACTTAGTAACTATTAGTTCATTTCCATTTAGACTAAAATTGACAATTGATAAAACTATTTGATGGCAGAGTATTTGGGATCAAAGGGCTCCGGGTGGTGGACGCATCGGTCTTGCAAATAAGGTATCTCTCAACCAATCACGTCACAGTACAAGCGGTAGCTGAACTCGCCTCAGATATGATTAAAGACCACTGGAGGAAACCTGGACAGAACAAACAGGACTTTGGGGGTGCCAATTTGTACTGAATTCATTTTGTTGAATATTTTGCAAAACGTGACAGAAAATCTTGTCAAACTGTTATTAGACGAAGCACATTGCCAAACTACCTAACCACTCCCAGTAACTTTTATTACATTTTTAATTTTAAATTGCATCTGGTATTATTATTATGTTGATTATTTTATTGGTGATTTCCCATTGGTCCGCTCATCTTTTTTTCTTCGCTGTTAATCCTTGTAGAGGAATTTTGCCGGCTCAAGTTCACTGTTTCACTGAAATCCAAAGCAACATTATCAGTAATCAGAGAAAATTGATTTGAACTTTATATCCATACGTCATTTTTGGAGGAGTTGCGTCCACGATGTAATGTCTTCCGTTCCAATTGTAGGCCACTTTCTTTTTTGGTGTAGATGTCACAGCCCCTGCACTTGGGGCCACAGCATCCTGCTTGATCTTCCGCTCAAGCCAATCAGTGTCAACCAACGGATATCTGCAAAAGAGTATGAAATTCCTGGATAAGAAGCAAGGAACGATCGTCAAAAGTTGTTTAAACTTGGATACTTTCGAGAAGCCTTGTTCTCTTCCACCGTGCGTTCAGCGTCTTTTTGCTTTGCTTTCCCTGCAGAGTTCAGGGAGGTGGGTCTGTGTGACGATTTCGGAAATCGTGAAGGGACACTGGCAGCTGGAGAGGCTGACTTGGTTTTTGGTCTGGCACGACGAAGATGAATTTGGTCTGGATAAGGTGAAGGATCGCCACCGCCGCCACGGACATGGTGACGAAGGTTGAGTGGAGTTTGTACTGAATCGTCGGTGCCCAACATATCCTTTAGAGTGGGGACAATTGTCCTGAACTTTCCTGGAGTTTCTCCTCGGTCGCCTGTAAATGACGGAATCAAAATGGAAGATTTTGGCATTTGCATTACTAACCTATGGTTTCAAATGTCCGAACCATTTACCTGGTTTGGATCGAACTTTGACTTGAATCTCTCCAGCTTCCGGTTTACTCCACTTTCCAATACCACCATCAGTTGGTTGAAGCGACTTGCACATTGTAGCAAAAACTTCATCGGTAACCCCTTCCGTCTTGAACTTTTCAATTCCAGCGTCTCTGCTCTTCTCGTCGAAAATCAATTTTAGGAATTTGTCACTGAAAATCTCATGGAGGAGGTCTGGCAATACTTTCTTCTTTTGGATCTGAGTTCTGACAAGCGGAAGCAATTTCGGTTCTTGAAGCTTGAGGAGTGCCGCCAACGTTTTTGGGTTGAAAATCGCTCGAATTACGGAGATGCAATGGTCAGGCGCGACGTCTCCGCTCGCTTTTTTAGGGTTTCCTGTGTTTGACGCGTTGACTTCGGGAATTGGAACTGGGCCCCGCCGGGCAAGTACGGGAGAATAAGGCTCTTCCACTTGGAGTCCACCATCAATTTCAGCGCTGTTTTCTTCAATGTTTGTAACATCAAACACCGTCTCCACGTATTCCACTTCCGCAGCTTCTGAACTTCGGGTAGCTTCAACTTCATTCAGTTTTAAGTTAATTTCTTGGATCTGATACTCAATGAAAGTTTGAATGATTGCAGAAGCATCATTGCTGGATACTGGAAGCTGAGCCAGCGTTTCTTCATTTCCACTGCTATCGCTGTAATCTAAAAATAGAGACAAGTATGATAATCGCGTACGTGAGGATATTTAGTACCAGAAACATGACTTACGGTCATTTTCTGTTGTGTTCGAATTGTAGTCCTCATCTTCCTCTAAATCATAAAAATTTACCATCAGTTAATTCCCAAATGCAGCTTCAGTCATTCTTAGGGATTGAAATTCGAGTGGAACTAACCTGGAGGAATGAGAAACATTTCGATCTTTGCATTGAACCGGACTCGGATGGCTCGCTTGCGGTTGCTAGTTTTCTCCGGATGACCAGCATTCCATTGATCGTTGACTTCTTTCAAGCGCTGCCGCATCGCAATACGATTTGGATGGCAATTAAACGGCAAGAATCCACCTCCATACTCAATTCCATCAGGATCTTCCAGATCTGCAACTCAAATTTCCAACATTTACATTTGGATCACAATTTAGAATGAATTTGTTTGAGCATAATTTTAAGTCGGAATTACCTTCGGCCATGTCAAACGATGACAGCATCGTTCGCATATAGTTCGGATATAGTTGGAATAAGTTTTGATCGCCACTATTGTCCATTTCCCAGAAAGTAGACGGAGCACGACTGACTGAATGGAGTAAATAAGCAACTAACCTAATGACTACAAAATTCGTGAAGAAAGTCGAAGAAAGTTAGATCGAGATGCGGTATGCACTCTACCTTATCGACCTCAAGACAATAATGAGACGACTGACTGGCTCCTAATTGATGATGAATTGTTTGATTGATACTTTTGTTTCCATGTCAACTAAAATAGTAAATCTGACTTAAGTATTGTAATAATTATTGAGTTACTTTACTTTCACCCAATACAGGATCTTATTCTTTGCTTTCACTTTCTCCAGAAGTATGCATTATTTAATTAGGACATTTTGATGCCATTACATTTAATCGCAGATGACGAAGACCTCGTCAACTACCTAGAAACGGCCATGAGAATTTTAACCCAAATATAAATTAGAACAAGTGAAAGTATCCATGGCTCTGAATTATCACAACAAACTTTCCCCATTCACTTCCTTGATTCACTTGCCATATACCTAAGACCTTTACCAGTTCTTCTAAATTCACAAATGTTGAATTCAATTTAAGTAATAAATGCACCTAACCTAACCTCTCAAATGGGTAATGTAATTCGACTTGGAATTGCAAGAATTGGCCTAGCTGTCCATTCCCTCTGGACTAATACTTCCAGAAGTAAACATTAAATTTCTTAGCAGTTTTGTTTTTATACTTAACCATTTACCAAGCCTAATTTATATTAATTTAATTGTTTTCATTAGAAGCTGGGCGGAAACCTCCCGTCATACTACTTATTCTGGGGGCACAGGAAGTTGGGAAAAGTACCATTGCATCTAGGATTTCAAAGCGTAATCATATACTGCTTAAGTTTTTACGCAAGCAAATACTTAAATTGTTTTAACCTTAATTGTAGAAGGGAAATACGCAGATGAGGAAGCGGCATACGTTCCTACCAAAGGCTTTTCAATAATCGAACTTAAAGACAGAGGAACAGCAGTGAGGCTGTACGATTTGGGGGGGAGTGAAGGTGTTCGGGAATTGTGGACCCACTACTACCCTGATGTAATCATTGCTACAAATTAAGATTAACTGGAAACTAAACTTTAATGAAGTCATTTCCACCAAATAGGCTCATGGAATAATTTTTGTAATTGACACAAGTGGGAGGAGCAGTAGCCTCGCCAAGCAAACAGAAATTTTGGATAAATTACTTCAAGATGAGCACGTGAAGAGGAAGCCCCTACTTGTGTAAGTTTCAGGACTCAGAGAAACAATTATTTTTGAAAATGCTTCGGAAGATTATTATTAATTCCATGAAATGCTGCTTTTATTCCTTTCAGTTTGGGGAATAAGCAGGACGTCGAGACAGTACAGGCAGATCAATTAATCACGCAAATGGATTTGATTCAAATGGTTAACACGGCCAAGTGCCTAACCAGGGTGGATATGACGAGCAAGGAAAATATGGAGTCATTCCAGGATGGACTCATGATCGGATTCCGGTAAGTTTTGCACTTAATTGACCACGAAATGGGCCAAAGGTAATCTGATTCTGATCCTAAAGATGGATGATTGCGTATGTCAAGTGGCATTGGGCGGAGCTGAGCGAAAGAGTCGAACATGATTCCATGTTGGAGCGATCTCGTGAAAATGCCAAATTCGAAGCCCTCCACCTTAAATCCGCAAATTCATCCCCGGTGAAAGTGGAGAAAGAAGAAAGACGAAAGTCCGCAGTAGGATCCCCATCACCCCTCTCAGTCCGCTCATCCCGGGAAGAAGTGACTGTAGAGGAAGCCGTGTCGGAGGTCAGCCAAAACGATGACACGGTCCTCATGATACTACCACACAAACGTCTTGACCCAGAGGGTGGAAACGATGTCAAAGAATGGAAACCGGATGCGACTCATCAAGTAGTTCTCCAACCCGACACTGAAGATGAGGTAAAGTGCCTAAAACCCTAAAACCCTGAAAACAGTTGAATTATACTGAAACTTGATTCCTGTCTCCAGTTTCCAGAAGTTGTCATTGTGGAATCAAGAGCAGAAGTTCATGTCCAGAGACCTCGATCCGAATCTTCCGTGACGCTCAACGCATCTGTCATGTCCATGGAAGCTATTCTGAGTGCTGTCCCTGAAGGATCTCCCCGGCATGGAAAATTGGCTGGAATCGCTGGAACCAACGAAGCCGATACGGAAGACAGGGTCACCAGCGGGACAGCCAATGGCGATGTTCCTAATCCTACAACCGCTAAACCCAAGACAAGTCAAGGACCAACAGGGCGTCCTAAATTATTTCGCAATAAAACTGCTCCAGTTAGGGATGAGCCAATTCGGATCCCAATCACGGTTCATAATGGGAAAGAGGCTCAGAGGAATTCCATTTTTCAAATCAAATAATCAATTAATCCTGCTCATTAAACATTTGTAATAAATTATTTCGCATTAAAAATGTCCCAACGAAATCGTCAAATGACTTCGTTTTTGCCATCTTTTCCACAACCACATCACCTCCCGCCTCCATAAAATAACTTTTGCCTGAGGGCACTTGGTGACAGTCATGTCGTGACTCGTCTAACAAAAGACAAATCAAGATCGTTTTGTGCAGATTAATCAAGAGGAAGTTGACAATGAGGGATAATGATGCGATGAATGACGAATGACGCTTTGCTTGCAGTGAGCGTAGGATGTTGATGATTAATACACGACAACGCCCCAACTTGAGTGCGGCATAAAGTCAAAGTCAAAGTGGCATAGGGATAGAAATCAAATGAAATCCAAAATTCTTAAAATACTCTGTTTGATCTTTGACCTTACGTTAATTCAACAATAATAGGTTCCGTTATTGTTGTCATTAGTTGAGTGATGCGGATTGCGGAAGGAAGGGTGAGAAGGAATGCGTCTCCACATCTCCGCAGAATCCTCCCCACCCACCCGCTCTCCATTGATTTCCTCATTCAAAGAAAGTGAAACTGATCTCAATTGCAGTTTTTACTACCGAAGGAGTGAGTAGTAAAGTGTACTTTACAAACTTGAAGTGGATTGGGTGGGGTCAAGTTAATTAAATCGTTTAACATTCTACACACGTATTTTACTCCAACGGATTACAAACAAACGGAAAGAGGTCATCTTCATCTCCTCAAATGGGTTGTGTCTGTGTCAGTGTTTGTAGTAAAAGGTGTTACAACGCCGTGTGTACCGCGATGATCTTTAACGTAAGCACTGAATAAATCTTGGATTAGAAATTGTTGGCTTATAATTCCAATGGGAGTATAAATTGATTTTTTAATTACAGCTTGATTAGAAAGAAAATCCGAGTACAATGCCACTCCTCCTTCGTACCGTTGACCCAGCCCACGTCGCCCGCGGAACGCTTCCCCAAAGGTTCCCAGTAGAGAATGACCTGGAAGCAGTTTCAAATGGGACCCTGTCGAATGTCATCCGACAACTCTCTGCCCTGTCCCATCATGCTGAAGAGCTTTTTGCAGATTTGATTGGCGTTGCCAGTGGAATAGCTCATCGGGCTGGAAATTTACAAGCTCGAATAGATCGATTAGCTGTTAGAGTGGGACAAATAGATGCAGTTCAAGAAGAATGTAAGCAGAAGCAGATTCAAAGAGGATGAGGGAATTCCGAACTGAAGGAGAAACACGAGTAAATACTTGCTAACAATTTATTTCTTGTCTGAATTACAGCTCCATCAATACACGAGAGCTTGAATACGAAGCCATTTACATCCTCACTAATCTTTGATCAGCAAGTTGTTTCACGGGGATCCCTCCCACCATCAATGCTCAAGACATTTCAGTTGTGTGATATGCCTCCACCACTGGACAAACTAAACAAGTATCGAGATGATGGTCGGAACGGTCTTAAATTCTACACAGATCCAAGTTACTTCTTTGACTTGTGGAGGCAAGAGATGTTGAAAGATACTGAACGTGCAATTGATCGAGGGAAGAAGGTAAGGATGCCATTCACCCTACGGGTTAAGTGCAAGTTTAAGTTAGCCATCTTAATATAATTTGAGCTTTTATCTTTAACTTTTTTTTTCATGCAAAAATAGGAATCACAGGTCTGAATTGGTTTAGATTGTGTATCATCAATTCTGGTAGTTAGTTTGCACTATTAACTCAGAACTGTTGTTTCCTTAGCCTCACAAGCTGAAGCACGATGGACAAAACCGTCATAAGAAGCGCGTCCGACAACCGCATAATACCAGGGAACGACAGCGACATTTGGCTCTTCAGCAAGGAGAAACCATCATGGGTTCATCTTCTCCAAGCTTCCAGAACCAGGTTTGGTTTTAAATAGTGTTAATAGTCTATAATTGCGGGACTAAATTGATCAATTCTGTACAGCCGAATAGTATGGAATCACACGACGGTGGAAGTACTCTGGCGTATCAAGCACCTCCGGACACTCGTACTTCGTATGCTCTTGGCAGTAGAGGATCGAGTATGGAAATGGAGGATGGGAGTTCACGAGATAACAACAGGTAACAACTGTGGTCCATTTGTCGGATCCGCCTCAATATGTGCAACTAATGACACTACTGACGATGCCCAAGTTCTGTCCCAATTGTGAGCTTCTTTTTGTGCTTTACATTTGTTGTCTAACAGAAACATGTCGTCCGTGCAACAACAGCAAATGCAGCGGCAGCAACAATATGAGGCTTATCAGCGATATTATGCTTCGCAAAACCAAAATTACGAATCCCCCAACTCTAGGAATAACAGAAATGCTCCTGTTAATGGTTATAGACCGAGTCAACCACCACCAGCTCCACCACCAAACTATGCCATTGCCATAGCCATGGGGTATGTCTCTTATTCTACTCTCCGTTTTTAGAACTTTGAATTCATCAAGGATTTTCATTCATGCAGGTCTCCTCCGCAAGGAACGCCCCCAAGCATGAACGCAAGCAGAATGTCAACCGCGAGGTCAAATCATCGGGAAACTCTGCCTCCTCCACCCCCACCCCCAACGGATGCCAACATGTTTCCTCATCCAGAAGAGGATGACCTTCCCCCTCCACCACCAACTCCCCTCGAACATGGAATGCTCCGCCCACCGAATCTACCGGAAGAACATCTCCCACCATCCCCACCACCACCGCCGTTGGATGACACTCCGGTTCACCATGCTCCACCCCCGCCCCCTCCCCCACCACCAGGAATACCTCAGATGGCCCAAAACGGAGACGCTGGACTCATGGCCTCAGTCAACAGTGCACCAAAAGCAAGGAAAGTTGTGGTTAGGGAAGATGACGGACGGGATGAACTGCTCAAAGCAATTCGTGACGGTAAGTTTAGCACACGTAAAATTAAGCGGAAAGATAAAACCAGAATGGTTATTAAGTCTCCACGTTCTTGTTTTCTCCTCAGGGATCAACCTTCGGAAAGTGGAGACGAATGGGAACAAAGTAGAAGAGAAGCCATCGACGTATCACGACGTGGCTTCGATTCTGGCTAGGCGTGTCGCCGTTGAAATGTCTGACAGTGACTCGGGATCCAGCGATTACGACTCGGACGGATGGGATGAGGCGAGTGCTTGACCCCGCCGGAAAGGCCATAAGCCATGAAACTTATCCGGGTCACAAAAACCACCAAAATGCAACGAACTTCCCAATTAATTAATTCATCCCTGATGATATTGAATCAGAAGATTTAAGGTAATTACTCCAATAATTATAATGTTTAAAATCTTATTCTAAAGCCTAAAGTTAATAGTTTTACGTTAAACTCAGTCTAACCTTCGTAAAAGTAATCAACTTTAACTAATATTATAAGAATTTTAAACCAATTGATTTGCACTTATTGGTGGAAAATGCATGTTAACAAATAAATTAAGTTGCTTGTAAGTTTACTCTCAAAGGTCAAGCATGGGCCGCTGTTCGTTTTAGATGTCACAATTTCAGTCAAGAATTTATTTTAAGCTAGAGGGAAAAGGATTACAATTTACATGAGTGATTTGTTTGTGAATGGTGTAGCGTTAACTTACACAATGAGTCAATTAATGGAGTCAATCTGTTGAATACTTGCCTGAACTGATGATCGCTTCTTCTTAGCTCCTTTAGCTAGAATCTTCACCACCGGAACTACTCCGCTCTCTCTCACTGCTCTTCAAAATTGTAAGGCTGGATTTATTCTTTACATTTTTGGAAAGGCCAGCCACATCCTTTTGTAGCTGTTTGATTCGCATACTCATTATCTCCACTTTCCCATCATGCTCCTGCTGCATTGCTTTCAATCGGTTACGACATTCAGTCTCTGTAGTAAAGTTGGCTGCTTTCAGTTCAGTAATCTAAGGAGGTCAACGTGATATTTAGTAAGTACATATGGATTTGGAAAATGGCAGCGCTAAGCAGAAGCAACATACCTGTCGATCCTTGGTTAACAAATCCTTGTCCTTCTGAGCCAACTGTCGCTGGAGATTTCCAATAGTTTCTCGTAATTGAGTAAGGGCTATCAAATGATCACTTGCGTTGCTATTTGCTGTCTTGGTATCTTCCTTCTTACTGCTCTCCTTCCGAGACTGTTTCGATGGACTCGGACCACTGTCTCCACCACCTAATTTCGTCACATCTTCCCTCTGGGGACGTTTGTCAATGATTTTCCTGCCAAAATAACATGTAATTAAAACCATTAATCAGCTCAAAGCGACTAATACAAGTGACTCACTTGTGGTTGTGATGCTCCTTGGACCTGGAACTTGACCCAAGTTTCACATGTGAATGCCTGGCAGGATCAGTTATCTTCGTCTTTGCCATGGCCCGTTTACAACTCAGCGTACAAAAGTAACAAAGGAGCCTTCCATCGACCTCCAAAAATCATAAAGAAAAACTTGTGCAGATATGATGAAATTTCTACTACAGAGGAGAAAATGTTACCTTTTGTTCTTCATTGTTTTTATCAAATGCACTCTGCTGTTGACATTGTTCACATTTATTAGGGGGCCCATATTTCCGCTCGTAGTTTGTGCAACGCTGGCATTTTTGACCTATGAAAGCAGCGAAGATGTTGCAGTACTCACAGTGTCTTGGTTTACCTGAGAAGAATGGCAACCAATTTAGTCAAAGTTTCTCCAATAAAGCACAATGAATGAACGCATGATCCTGCTTACCAAATTGCTTCACATTGTGCTCACATTTTTTGCAAATAGGCGACGTTGAAGCTTTGCTAAAATTGAGACAAAAATTGGTCAGTTTACAATCTAATCTTTAAAGATATTCTAAATCAGATACCTTACCTGGTTTGTTGGAATTCGGAGCGACAGTATGTGCACTTTACCAATGGATATGCTCCGCGACATTCCTGGAAGACGTAAGCAATAAATTATACTTCACGTTCTCTGTTCCTGACTGCGTTGGTTGATTTAGTTTAATTTCGGAAGCGATGGCTCACCTTACAAAGCTGCTGGCCCGTCGATAATTCCTCAAAGGGATGTCGACTGTAGCAACGGGAACAAGCGAAGATCGCACTGGCCCCACCCGGGCCCGACATTGGCGTTCGTTTACGTCTTCGAGATGATGCTATCACAGCCCTTGCAACTGATATTCCAGCCAGCTGATGGCAAAGGTCAACCTGGTTTCCCTAAATCGCCGGTGTAACTTTCGGATCCCAAATCTTCCCAATTCAAAACTCTGAAACGCAAAGAACAGCATCAGTGACTAACCAGGCAAGACAGAATCTTCATTTCGAGCTAAATTCATTCGATTCTAACCAATCTGATTAATCACGATAGTTAGGAGGATTACCTAGGAAGACTAATTTACAATGTAAATTTAATACAAACGGGAGATACTTTGGTCTTGGTCAAAACCTGGATTAATTTTATGAATTAAAATTCTTGATTAATGCGACGCGACGCGAGCGAAGGTCACCAAAAAACGAACGGTGCTTAAAATTGGACTTGGTTTTGAAGACAAGGAAAACCCGCTTTGGATTTGTTGGAAATGCTCAGCACAGCAAACAGGCAGGAGGTAAAATGACGTTTTGGTATTTCTCCACACAAAAGGTACACAAGAATGTTTGCCATGAATGAGACGGACATGGGCCCTGGGCCGATGACCTTATCCAAGTGACAACACGGAGGTAGGGCGAAGGGTCAATTAGTTTCACATCCAGTTAATAGAGGCTCTATCGATGTTACATCCAATACAAATGCCAATAAGGAATTTAATAAGTGTTCTCATTCAGAGTTTGGGAAGCTCCGATTCCATTTCTACAAAAAATTAATGGATAAAATCTAATTATAAAGTATTAATGAAAAATAGTTAGGACGAATATAATTTATAATTTATTCCTGTCGATAAAATAATAAAAATCATTTATAAGTACCAAACTTGGAGTTGCATAGGCAAAATTTCAATTATGACAAAGTTTCATGTCATTTGTTAAAGATAAAACATGGAATCAAAATGTGAATGGGTTTTAGTTGTTTAGTTGATCTTCCATTGGGTAATTTCATGTTTTCTAACGCAAAAAGAAAAACGTTTTTCTACATATTTCAGGCGATGATGAGGTTTTTAATTAGTAAACTAAAATGAATCAGGATGGTATCTGTGTTATGTAAAACAATAAAACGATACTTTAATTTGGAATTAAGAATTGATGAATTGAAATAATAAGTTAAGAAATGCCAATTTAGAAACTAAAAGTTGACCCAGGCCATTTAGCACGACTTGCCTTGCCTTGCCTTGCCACGGATACGGATATCTCCAAATCTTCTCTTTTTCTGACACAAATTACTTGAACCTTAAAAAATGTATTTTCTCCGCTCGAGATCATAGCGTGAAAGTTTTCAATCATAAATCTGAATCCCTCAGTTCTATATAAACTGATGTGACTTTTGCGTTTCTTATTTCAGTCAATTACTTTAACTCACGCCGGACGAACCAATTAAACAGAAAGTTAAAATGGGACGTACTGTAAGTAGTTTTATGAAGTCAACTAAGAACTGCAACTTCCATTTTCTAAACTCGAATTTCTTTGTAGGTATTCCGGGTTGTGGTGACATTGTCACTAATTGTGGGAACTGTATTGGCACACCCGTACTTTCCAGAACAAGATGAGGACTCCAACCCCGTCTATGAAGAGCAGCCAGAATACGTTCAGTACGTTCCACTGCGGCGTTTCAGAAGAGCAGCGGTCCACCTTCCATCCCGAGTCCGACCCCGCCCAAGGGAAAATATTGTTTGTAAGTGCAAGGTCAAGGAAAGCTCAAAGAAATGATACCAGACGCAGGGTTAAATGCATTTTCATTGTCTGTGGCGACTAGTGATCCCAGAAGGTATCCAGATGCGAGGGGGTGAGCAGCAGCCGCAGCAGTTTCGACGGGCTGACCTTATCCCAGCAATGTCCAACAAAGAGCCAATCACAGCCGAGACCGGATATGGACACTCTTCCCATCCTTATGACTACGTCGATTACGGAGCGTACACTGGAGGATATGGTAAATTTGCAACATTTATTACTCCAGCTAATCTGGCAAAGAGGAGTTCTGAATCTAATAGACAAGTTCTTATTTCCAGGCGCATTTGGCTGGTACTCAGATCATCCAGTGCACACCTACCATTAATCGCCTGGAATTTTATGGACGATGGGTGGATTTCGCGCTAAGCGTTTAGTTATTCTTCGTTAGTGTCAAATCTAGTCAAATTGGTTATATTTTTAAAAGCGTCCATTTGAAATCACTCCAATCAAATTGAAAATCAATAGCTACTAAAGTTGAAACTACTTCTACAAGAAATTCTAGGTTCTAGCCCAGTTTTATAGGAATACAATGACCGTTAATTGTTGCGTTTAGCACGAGTACCTTGCAAACACCTTTGTTAATCAATTCGATTTTTAGTTTATTAAGCATGTTGGCTGTGGCTCTCGACAAAATTGTACGATGTTACTAATTGAAATCAGGCAGTAAAATTAATTATTACTTTAGATTACTCGGTTGTATTTTAAAATCTGTCATTGAAAAATCATTGAAAAAGTTAGTAATCATTGAATAATTGTTAAATTGTTACTAAATTCCATCGTTAACATGTACTTAAAAAAGTGATTTGAATAAATTGATTATTGGCCTAAAAAAGAAGCCGCGTGAGACTGAATTGCTTTTGTTTTTTGGCTCCCTCTGTCGTGGGGAATGAAACCTTTGCCTCGCGTCCTAAAATTCCCAAACTTATTTCAAGCAATCGGCACACAGCATTCGGTTCCCTTGAATTGAATCTACGGTTTCTCGAATAAGTGCTTCAAATCATCAAGCAGAAATGTCGGTAAGTATCATTAATCATAATCAATTAATTAGTCTATTCGAGCTTTCCCGTAATCCACGAGTCGGACTTGTTGGTTAGACTTGAGATTTCCATGTCCTCGTAAATCATCAAGTACAAAATGTCATGTGTGCTTTTTAGAACAGCCGTAGCCTTTGGCCATGCCATAATGCACTTTAGATGATTAGTTTGTGACATGTGTACAAACTACAACTACAAAGAAACGAATAAATCAATGCATCTTATCTTTGAACTGCTTATTAATTTATCTTATTTCTTTGCAGACTCTTAAGATTGACGGAGCCGGTCATATGCTGGGTCGCCTGGCGACGACCGTAGCTAAAGCTGCTCTCAACGGTCAGAAAGTTGTAGTTCTCAGATCAGAGTTAATCAACATCTCTGGGAATTTCTACCGGTAATTCGATGCCTGGAAACAGGGATTCCTCTGGCTCCCCTCAGCTTACACGTATTGCTTACTTGTTTTCAGGAATAAGCTCAAGTACTTGGCTTTCCTCCGGAAACGATGCAATGTTAACCCAGCTCGCGGCCCATTCCATCACCGAGCCCCAAGCGAGATCTTCAAACGTGTTGTCCGAGGTAAGCGAGCGTGTTAGTTCTCAATTGTTATTCATCAGTTGAAAGTTACTCCTGCTCCTGGTGTCTTTATCAGTACACTTTAACTTTACCGCCATTTACTTTCAGGAATGGTTCCACATAACACAGCCAGAGGCAAGGAGGCTTTGAAACGTATGAAGGTCTTTGAGGGTATGCCATCTCCTTACGACAAGAAGAAGCGCGTCGTCGTCCCACAGGCTATGCGAATCATGTGCTTGAAACCAGGGAGAAAGGTAAGGCCACAATCAATCGCTCCAGGAGGACATTCGTTAATTGGCCAAAATCATTGCGTTCTCATAAATTCTGTTGTATTTCCTTTTTAGTATTGTTACGTCGGACGTCTGTCTCAAGAGGTCGGATGGAAATACGCCCCAGTTGTAAAGCAGCTGGAAAACAGGAGGAGAATGAAGAACGCTATTCGGGAGAAGAAGAGGAAGATCAAGAGGAAGCTGACGAGGACAGCATCCGAAAAGATCGCCAAGCAAGCCGAGCCCTTCAACAAAATCATCAAGCAGTACGGATACTAGACCTTTTCTTTTGAATAAATGATTTTGTTAAGGACTCCAGTCCCATCTTAATTACTACTAGTACTCTTGACTTTTCTTTCTAATTGATTCAATTTATTACATTTCATCATACAAAGAACAGAGGAGGTTGTTTAATCAGCTTGTCTGTATTTGTAACAATTTCTAATTCCAACTCATTAACACTGCCGCACCCACCCACGCGTTAACCTCAAAAGTCTCGCAGATTGAATTGAAAAGTTAAATTATTGGGCCGTGAATGTGAAAGGAAATGAGCGACGATGGGTAATAATGGGAGATGGTTATAGAAATTGGATCCTGGGATCACTGCTTCATGTGTGTGCAATTATCGAGGACCCACCGCACCGTGACCACAGTGGCAGAAAGTTTTACGAAAATTTAGCAAGGCAGAACCAAACCTAGATAGGATCGGAACCAAGAGGAAGCTACTTAAGGACCAAATACCTCGACTCCCGAGTTCAATCCTGTCAAGACCTCCGACAGAGACGCCAAGTACCGAGATGTTCAAGCTAGGTTTACTTGTGGTCGTGGGTGTGGTGGTGTTGGGTCAAGGACCAAAGGTCGACGCTGGTCACGACCATCAACACCAAGGGTACTTCCAGTACGCAAACGTCCCGGCTTATGGCCAGGTAAGAATAATTCCCCGCAAACTGGTCTCATGGTTCTAATTTTTTGTTGTAAATTCTATTTGAAAAGTATGAATTCGGGTATAATCGAGGCAATCCATATCACTATACGAGTCGGTATGAGCAAGGTCATGACTGGAGATTCAGGACAAAGGTGAGTATATGGGACGCCTTCCTACCCATAACCCATGAGACTTAGATTCTAACCAACTTTTGTTGAATGCCAAATTAGGTTCGCTGGGGTGATAAACACGGCTATGGAGAGGTGAGTTTTCAATTACCCCCATCGTCCCTTGACCTTGGGGCCTCCAATCCAGCAGTGCCTTAATTGAGTTTATATTTTAGCATTACTGGGATTACAACCACGTGGACAAGGGAGGTCACAAAGGAAAGGGCCATGACCACCAGTCTTATGGACATGAAGGGTATGGACATCAACAGAGCCATGGATGGCAACCACACGGTCACGGCGGTCATCAGCATGGTTCTTACTCTGAAATTAGTCCAGCAGTAGTCAAGGCTCAGAATCAGCCAAATGTCGCCCCAAGACCGCCGAATAACTTGTGAGCGACACTTTCACGCTCAAGTTTCGACATGTTATCTTTTGTTATGTTTATATGCCACAAATAAAATTAAGCCACACTCAACCTAAGGACTTCAGTCTCGGTTTCAGTTTCTGAACTTTTTACCTCGCTCGAGAATTTCGTAGTACTTTTAATGAAATCATCGTTTTTTCCGAGAGATTGTTGTAGTTCTTGCCTTATAAAAACTCGGAAGGATCATTGTGATTTGCGATGTAGAAAACCAGTTTCTGACGACGGTATTTGACCGGATTCAAGGAGACGGGACAGGATGGAAGCCAAGCCATCATCATGGTTACTTTCCCTGGGCAGCAGGGTAGCCTCAGTTGAATGATCTTTTGGAAAAGGCGAATCCCAAATGCCAATGCACCACTAACTTCCTACACGTACGCAACTGGTCTCGTCTTTTCCGTTTTTCATTGCTAAATCATCTCTGTATCCTAACTGTTGCTCCAAAAGGAAAGCATCCATTAAACGCCCTTTGGCATTAACCCGTTCCAGTTCATAATGAAAGGACTGCTGAGCATTTGTGTGTTGGCAGTAGCCCTCACGCTCACTGCTGCATTTCCGAAATACAAAATTTACAAAAACCAGGGAAGGAGCACTGGAACCGTAGCATCCCCTTCGAATTCAGGTAAGATTTTCATTGGGTCGACCTAAAGGCATGACGCCATTAAGAAGCCTTGGTTACCATTTTAAGATGGAGACGTTGCAGCCATTTTCAGCAGAGTCGAACCAACTACTGCCCCCCCTCCAACGACCCCGCCTCCGTCCCCATCCCCAGATACCGTTTCCAAAGTGGAACCAGTGGTTGACGCTGCCCAGGAGGTGACATCCAAATCCAAATTGGGAGATAAGCCGGCAGGGGAGCCAGCAAAGGTTCAAGGGATCCCTGAACCGACGCCTCCAGTAGTGCCCGCCTTCCCTCCTGCAATTCCCGATGCGGAAGGTGTCCCTGCGGTTCCGGCCAGCGAACCCTCCCCTGCCCCTGTGCTTGACGCAACGACACCTAAAGCCACTTCAGGCCCTGCAGCAACTCCGGCCAAGGTCACGAATGGGACAAGTTCATCCGAGGAAGATGATTCGAGCTCAGAGGAGGCAGAGGAAGATGAGGATGATGAAGGGAGGCGGCTCATCCCCGGCAGAAGAAAGGCAAAGTCATACCCTGTCAAACTTCCCCAGTATAATGTCAAAACGGGAAAAGCTGGTCTTCCGAAGAACCCTCCGCTCAAGTATGACTTGGTCGTCAATGGATTCGTGACTGAGGATGGACAAGTCCTGGTCCCCTTTGACACTTACCAAAAGTATTTCCATAATGCTGAAAGTAAAGCTCTCCCACCGGTTTACGCCATCACGCGAGGTAAATGTTCAGTCCATCCTGGAATCAATTTGCCTTCGTCCCTTGGTCAATAATTGTCGCTTCGTTTTTAGATGAAACTCAAGCCCCTTCAACTTCCGCCGTAGTTTCCGAAGAGAGTGATAAAAGCTCAGAAGAACGACCCCCAGCACTTTACTCGGAGAAAACAAAACCCGAGACCCAGGCGGAAACCGATTCCAGTGAAGCTCCAGTCCAAGGAAGTGGAAGTAGCGAAGAAGGTGACAAGGAACCAGTGGCAGCATCCACGTCTTCTGCAGAGAGCGAAGAAAAAGTGGCTCCATCTTCCGAGAGTGAGAAACCAGTAGTGGTTTCCAACGAAGTTCGCCCAGTTCCAGGCCCCGCTCAAACATTCCGTCCTCCACTCCAGGCCCTTCCAGCAAGGTAAAAAGGAATATGATAAATACGTAAATGATAATGAAATGAAAATCACTGAACACTTGGAAACACTTTCCAGGCTCCCAACTGATGAAGATGATGAAGAGGAGGCTGGACGTTATCTTGATCAATACGGAGTCTACCCACAGTTTGACTACGCTGATGACGAAGACTTCCACGCTGGACCACCGAGTCATCACAAAAGCCTTTACTACGATTATTAAATAATAAAGGAGGTATATAGGATTGATGTACATTTAGAAATCGATACTTTCATTTCTAAATTCTATGGTCAAAGTACTATTACTCTAATTTCATCAAGTGGGAAAAAAGATTAAAGGTTAAATTATAAATCAGAATTGCAGTGATTCCTCGACTAAACTTTAGGCTGAAAGTTAAATAAGTTATTTCTCAAGGCAAAAAAAAAAATTAGGAATGAATGTGTAAATACTTTCTTCCCTTGATTAATTAAATCAAGAGAACAAGTTATATGGGCACTGGTAAGTGGTAGACTTGTCGTCACTTGAGTTTGTTAAGGCTTCTCAAATTCCTTGGGGAAGAGATGTCGTGAATGTAGGTGTTTCCAACTCTTCGTGCTTGGCCATTTTCACACCCTAGCAAAAATAATAAACAAATCAATCAGTAGGTCGTGTACTTTTCAGATTAATGTTTAGCTCGAAAATGCATTTACTTGTTGCAACTTGTAGTGGTTTATAATGTCTTGGTCGGCTGGACAGGACTGTGTGAATGCATCCAAATTGTACATGTCTGGCGAAAAATAAAATCCATTTTACACTCGTGTAATAACGAGATACGTGACGGAAGTTGCGTCAAGAATCAGTTACATACGTGACATGTACTTCCAAAGGTTCGTGAGGTCATTTGGTACGGCAAAGTTAGACACGAAGAAAGGGCCTGAAAGGGAACCAAAACCAAAAACGGTTTTCAAACAATGCATTAGCGTAAACGTAACCCATTATCATGTCCCATTTAGAAATCTCACCAGCAACACGAATATGCTGGAGTCTTGGCATCAATTCACAGTCAAAACAACAGAGCGTGTCACCCGTGAGAAAACGTGACCCTTTCTTCCCCAAATGGTCATCAATCTTCCCCAACTGTGTCAACAGATTCTTCATTGCCGTCTCATCCTTCTTCAAGAGCATCAACTTGAATTTCTGAAACAACAAATGAACGGTTCATGAGGGAAACTCAAAAGGGCTGGGGTGATTAAGCAAAATGCTTACAGAATACACATTTTCAATTAGTGTGGCAACTTCTTTATCCTGGACAAATAGATTGTGGCCTCCTGGAATATTCTTCATTATGTGCCTGTGGATATAAAAACAGGAACCAACTATCATAATCCGATCCACAGGGTGACCTTACGGCTGCTGGTCGGTTTAGATCGGTCATTTACCTTTCAATTTTTTCATTCTCAAGAACAGCTAATCCACCATCAATCAAAATCGGGGGTGGAGTTGCTTCAAAGTTGGATCGAAAGTCAGGAGGCGGTCTCTGCATATCCACCGTTGTAACTAAAACAATCAGAAAATGAAGATAATTAAAAGAAAAATCAGATTGATGTTGACAAAGGCAATCTTCAATTTTTAAGCCAGGTCAGGGGACACTCTTTTGCTTAATGAAGGACAAAAGAATCAAGAATTTACCTTTCAACGAAATAGTCTTCAACTCGGCAAGTAAATATAAATCCATAAAGTACTCGTGGCAAAACAAACAAGCACCTTTTCGTCGTCCGTCAATTGTTGAAGCCTGTAGAATACAGATTAGTAATTCATGAATCATGATTAGTTACTTTTCCTTGAGACGTTAGGTAGGTAGCTAGCAAGCCAAGCTTAAAAATGAAGGGGAGATAGACCAAGTACAGTGCGAATAAATGACCCAAATGTGTCGAATCCTTCAATTTTTAAATTATTCAATTGCATCGAAAAATGAGAATTGTGGGGCATCGGCAATCTGTTTCATGAAATGGAAGATTGGTTTAAAATTAGTCGTTGAGAGATTTATCAGAAAGAATTAGAGAGTTTAGATGGGGGAGGCTAGGCGGCGGCGGTGTGCGAGGTGGGCCGACTTTCCGTAACTCAATGCTATTCAACAGGTAAAAAAAAATCCCCATCCTTCCACGTGCAATAAAATGTTTCCCTTCATTTTGCATGAACTTGATACTTACGTGCTCATGAATAATTTTTTCAGTTTTTAATCATTTCTAGCCTTCATAATCTCCCCTGAGCTGTAGAAATTCGCATTTTGCCCACGTCATAATATCTTATCTGCTTTACCCTTTGCGTAAATGGAGGCTTTACTCTGGAATTTGAGGGGAGATCAAAAGCAGAAAACAATCAATGGCCTAATTTTCCCTAGAACTGAAATCCGCACAATAAAATTTAACAGCTGAAAATAGGTCTTCAAGGATTGTGATTGTCAGCAGCAATCTCGACAAACCGGTTTCGAGATTAAAACTGTAGCGTTTAGCTTTCCTTTTAGTCGCAATTCAAAAATGAAATCTCTTCTGCCACACCTTTAGAAGCGAATGGTTAAATTGGGATGATTTAACACATTTTATCGAATCTAAAATTATAAAGTAGGGCTCATGGCCTTGCATCGCTGATTCTCGTTTCATCGCACCTTGATAATGAGTTCCACTTCTGGTACTTGGGGTACATTGTTTCCATTTTCCTCTGAACCTTCAGTGTCCATAGTCCTTGCTTTACAAATGTGGCTCTTGAATGTCACCTTTGAGGGCAAACGTTAAAATTCAATTGCTTGCCGATCGCTGATTTGCTTTTCACTGCAACTCAGATCTTACCGGGTGTAGGGTGTGGCAGCGGTGAATCAAGGTGTGACCACCGGATGCGTCAGCTGTATTTGACACTTGTATTATCGAGTCTAATCAATCTGCAATTAAAAAACAGTTCACGTCAACCCCCACAATGCTAAATACCTGCCACCGCTGAATTGTCTATTCGTTTCAAACGCAGAACAATCAGGGAAATAGTGTTGAGCAATTACTGTAACGACTACAAAAACAAAGATTAAGTAAAACTTACCGACCGGGAAGAAAGACAAATAGGAAATGAGAGTGAGTGATGAGATGTTGAAGTTTGTGGATGCGTGAATGGGGAGACACCCAAAAGTGGAGGTTTGACTTTCACGACTGAATGGCTGACTAATTGTGAATTGATTAACAGTCAGGAGGAGAGGAGTCCAAGCAGGCAAGGGGGGTTTATTAATAACCACTTCATTCGCTCACACTCTCATTTTTCGTTGTCGTCGTCGTCGGTTGATGTAAAATGTGGTCGTGAGCTTACAATTTTTTATGGTTTCACTTGCACTTGCTTGCTAATTCAATGAAAAAAAAAGGAAAGAATTTGGACTTTCCAGGCTCAATTTAAAATTCCCTCCAGTCGTCAACCAAACCACTTCCAGAATCAGGCACCTGTTGCCTCCAGCATTCCGCATTCCACAACTTACTTAATTTTTTTTAAATTTTGGGCCAACATAAAAATCTTAAAATTCCTGAATAGCTATTTCAAAAATTCCCGAAATGCCTAAATACATACAATCCCAAAAATGTCTGAAATTCCAAAAATATCTGAACTAAAAACCTAAAATTCTAAAAATATCCGAACTAACCTAAAATTCCAAAAATATCTGAACTAAATTACCTAAAATTCCCAAAAATGTCTGAAATTCCTAAATACCTGAAATACCTAACAAATAAATAACTTAATATAAAAATACCGTAACACAAAAAATGCCCAACTTTTTTGTTCCATATCGCATTGGGATTTTGTATTGCAGATTATATTGGATTACATGTTATTTATTTTTGATTTTTGACTAAACATTAATTCCATTCTGCAATTTTTACATGTAGGACTTCACTGCAAGTTTGAGGAATTTTAAATCTGCCCAACTTTTTATTTTTTAAATTCAGTATTATTTTTCGTTTCCTTCACAAATCCGCAGCTCTTAGTTTATCCAAAAGACAAAAAATTCCCGCCCAGCAAAACCCATAAAGGTTTGCTAGGGGGCTGGACTTTAGGCTCCACCCGGCCGTTGGGTAAGCTAAGCGAACAGATTCTGGATTCTCAATGCGTTTGCGTAGAAATTAAAAAAAAATTGATACAGAAAAAGTTCATCATTTCATGAATTTAATTAATACTGTTGAGTTTAATTGATACTCATTTCCAGTTAATTGAAATTACTTTAGCTTTGATATTTATACATATTTTATGATTTTTATAATTTAATTTCGTGTTAAAAAACAAATTCATAATAATTAATAATTAACATGGTGTATGCGGTATGCCTACGGTATGTTTTATATTGACTTGTGTGTTTGGGGGATTGGAATGTGACAGGATTGCCAGTCTGTCCCTCAATTCTCATGCATTCCTTTTCCTTAGTTGATCTTGAGTTTTTTCCCTGTGGAATGTGAGTTCAATAGGGGGGAAGAGGAGCATTGCCGGGTCGTCCACATAAACAGACTCACTCTCGTCCCTCATCTCGTCCTGACGTCATCAGATTGGAATGTTTGCCCTCTTCCAACCCTTACCCAGGAGTTTTCCACGTTGTTCATTTCTACACTTCTTATCATTAGGAGAAAGGAATCTAAAAATTCTACACTATCAATTCCTAGTTTAGTTTCTAAAGTGTCATGTACAGGACTATTTGCTGCAAAGTATGAGTGGGCCTCGGTCGCAGCGCAGCTCCTACCATCAAAAAGCACTTCAACAAATAAGGTAAATAAAAACAAAATATACCCCCGCTGTCCAATTTTCAACCCCCTTAGCGTTAGCGCTGCAAGCAAGTCTGATGTCGCTAAAATTAAGCTACCGAAATGTCAACCGTAATATACTGGTGGTAACCTTTCTTTATTTCTTTGCTCTTTATTTGTTTGCAGGAATTCTATACAACCATTTGCAGCTCCTCCTGACTACGGGTATAGTCCACCCTCGTCAATCGTCTCATCAATTCCTTCAACCCCAAGTAGGCAGTCACCGAGTAATTTGATTCAGACTCAGAATCATACTTCAAGTACAAGAGGAATTGAATATCGAGCTCAGCAGTATCCGTACGTCCCTTCTCAAGGTAAGCAGTCAGAGCGGTGGAGGTGGAGCTTCTACTGTACTGTTATTCCGTTAAATTTTCTTTGCTTTTCACAGTACCTGCAAGTGTTCAGCAGTTGCTTCGTCGAATAGACACGCCTTCCTCACCGTCCTCATCTTCTAGTAACTCGCCAACGTCTCAATTACAACCAGCGCTCAAGAAACCTACCCTTGTTATCAAATCCACGGTTGTGCCTAAACCTGTTCTCCAAACTGCGATGCCATACACCCTCCCACCACCTCCACCATATTTAAATGAGCCACCACCGCTTCCACCGAAGCCAAAACCAGTAGTGAAAAAATCCGAACCGCTTACACCACCGCTTCCTCCATTTAAGAATGGCGGAATGGAGAGGGGAGACTTTGAGAAGCCGGTTGTGTCTTTGTTCGGGAATAAGGAGCCGATAAAGTTTGCCATGAGTATCGGGGATAGAAGTTCCTACGGAGATCCCAAAATTTCAAGTAGTAACAGTGAACAGAGCGAGTCTGACAATAATAATATTACTCCAAACGACTGTAGTTTAAACTTGAAGGGTCATTTGGACTTTGCCTTTGCTCATTCTCACCATGACGTAGATCATCTTCATCAGACCCACAATGGAATTTATACACCGTCGAGTGAGTCAAGTGATCCCACTGCCAGTGAAACGAACGATTCTGTAGGAAAACCGGATCAACCTCCAGAAGAGATTCATACGCACGAAAGTCCGATTCCAGAAAGGAAAATTTGGAGTCGGGAAAAGGAAGAGGAACGTTTTGAGTCAAAGGTTTGTAATTCTGTGGAATTATTGTGTGATTAGTTAATCACTCATTAATTATTTTTTCTGTTATCACTTCCTCGAGTACTTGATTCTTATCTTTCCGTTGTGTTTCCAGGTCCGGGTTTATTCACCTCAAGCATTTAAATTCTTCATGGAGCAACATGTCGAGAATGTCATCAAGTCCCACCAAGAGCGTCTTCACCGACGGATGCAACTGGAATCAGAAATGACAAAAATTGGGCTTAGCGAAGAAGCTCAAACTCAAATGCGACGAATGTTAAGCCAAAAAGAATCAAACTATATCCGGTAAGTTGTTTACTTTTAAATCTCCTCTCCCTGAAAGTCAAGCGGGGTGAAGCATCGAGTTTAATTTTTAATTGTCAACTTTCCATTTTTAAAGACTGAAACGTGCCAAAATGGACAAGTCCCTCTTCAAGCAGATCCGCGTGATTGGGGTTGGAGCCTTTGGAGAAGTAGCCCTTGTTAGAAAATTAGACACGCAGCATCTCTATGCCATGAAAACGCTGCTAAAGTCCGACGTCCTTCGGAGGAACCAAGTGGCCCATGTGAAGGCCGAAAGAGACATTTTGGCAGAGGCAGACAACGAATGGGTCGTGAAGCTCTACTATTCATTTCAGGTAACCATCTAATTTCAGTTTATGAACTAGCTTAACATGTCAAGTAACTATTGCTTGTGTGTTTAAGGATATTGACCATTTATATTTTGTGATGGACTACATCCCTGGAGGTGATTTGATGAGCCTCCTCATCAAGAAGGAAATCTTTGATGAGCCTCTAGCTCAATTTTACATTGCTGAGTTAACGTGTGCTGTGGTAAGGGAATTCATTACTTTGTACAAATGATGATCGTGTTTCACTTTTAATCAACCAAACGAAAATGGCGGATTTTAGGAGTCTGTTCACAAGATGGGATTTATTCACCGTGATATCAAACCTGACAACATTCTCATTGATCGAGATGGACATATAAAGCTCACGGACTTTGGTCTGTGTACGGGTTTCCGCTGGACGCATAATTCAAAATACTATCAAGATACGTCAGCATTTAATTGTTGTGATGCCATCAGCAAATGGTTAGAAAATCTCTACTTTTGATATCATTTTGGGGTTGCTTATTGGGAATTTTCTGGTTACAATTTCAGGCAAGTTTGCGAGTGTGAAGACAAGAGAAAACCGTTGGATCGCCGGAAAAAGTCAAACGTGAGATGCCTGGCTCATTCTCTTGTGGGGTAAGTTTATGCTGACACCCTTCCAAAACTTAATTAAAAAAAAAAAATTTCAAGCAAATTGCTACAGAAAGTTTTGGTTAAGTATCTCAAAATTCTCTCTACTTTTCAGAACTCCAAATTATATTGCTCCTGAGGTGCTTCTTAGGACTGGCTACACGCAACTATGTGATTGGTGGTTAGTACCTTTTAACAATCCTACCCCAATTATGCATTCGTCAGCTACTAAGGTCACGCCGGCAAATGTTTAAATGTACGCTTTTGAACGTTACAGGTCGGTGGGTGTAATTATGTATGAGATGCTGGTTGGTCGTCCTCCTTTCCTTGCCTCTACACCTGCCGAGACGCAATACAAAGTCATCAACTGGGTACTACTACATTTTATTTCATCCTTTTACGCCGAACAAACTGATGAAAATAATGCTAGTATTGTTCCCACATGATTTCAGACTAATGTTTGTTTTCAAGATTCTGCAATTCCGGACGAGTTTTAACTAAATTCTTCTTTTTTTTTGTTTCCAGACCAGTAGCTTACGAATACCAAATCAAGCAAGTCTTTCTAACAATGCCAAAGGTACGCGTATAACTTAAATTCAATATTTGTTAATTAATTTCAAGATTCCATGTATTCCTTTTAATTCCCCTCACTGTAGATCTCATTCTAAAGTTATGTACTGATCAATCAAAAAGACTGGGGAAAGGCGGAGCAACACAAGTCAAGGTAACGTGTTTTATCAATTTAAAATGAACAATGTAGCCGGAGCGTCCTAACTAATTCATTATTTGATTTTTCAACTACAGTCACATTCATTTTTTAATTCAATCGACTTTGAGGGAGGACTCCGTCGAGCTACAGCTCCCTTCGTCCCAATGATCAAGCACCCAACAGATACATCGAACTTTGACCCCTGTGACGGTGATGATAAGCCCGATGACACAGATCCTCTACCTTTTGACTCCAATCAGTTCCACGGGTTCTATGAATTTACTTTTCGGCGTTTCTTTGATGACGCCTACAACGAAAATGAGGAAGGAGGACCTGTGTATGTTTGATTTTAATTTTTAAAAATCCAAAGCCAAGTCAAAGTGAAAGTCATTTTTAAAAAGAACAAAATGAGAATTAAAATGAACGAGAAAGTTAATTAGAAGGTAACTCATTTCCTACGCTCCACTCCTTCCCTTTTCATGAAAGGGCAAGGTTTCCGTGTCTCCTGACCAGAAGCCGAAGAAACGTGCAGAGATCCGGTTTTCTCCTGGTCTTATGGAGGAAAGGGAAAGGATTTGATTGTTGTTATTATGCGGCTGTTGTTGCATAAATCAAATTCCAATTATTATAGTTGGTTTTGATTGGATGTGTGGGAAGGAAGCTGGGATTGTTGGCATATTCTTGTGAACCCCTTGAGGGAGATAGAGACTCATCATTGGGAGAGATGATGAGTCCGTGTAAAGAGTTCAATGAAGCATTTTTCCCTGGGAAGAAGAGAAGAATGACCAGGTAAGAAGATCCTGATTGTAGTCGGGCGGAAGGTGGTGGCGGTGGTTGGGCATTGGGCTCTTGTTGAATGCTTTACCTGATGGATGTCCAAATCCTGAGGGGACGCTCGGCCTTCACGAACCAAATCTGATCTTATGAATAAGCCACGGAATATTAGGATGATGGGCCTTTTTTTCTTACCAATTCCACCACTACCACCACCCTGCCTCCCTGAATTCCCGACAATGGGATGCCCAATGGCCCATTCTACCAAAACTTTACCTGTAGGGTTGCAGAGCAGAAATTCCCACGACGGCATGTGGTCATCCTCCTGAATTCTTGCGTTGTGCTGGTGTTGGTAGAGCAGGAAACCCGCGACGACGACCAGTACCAGTTCATTGCTTCGCCCAATGGACATGAATACCCGAACCAAGCACCAGTCACGCTCCCTTCCTACCATGTAAGTCTCTCTTGTCGCTTTTATAACTTTGCTTTAGAGAAAACTAATAATGGAAACAGGAAATCTGACATTGCTTTGTTTGTGACAGTAAGCCGAAATCCAGCGTTTCTGGTGGTGGGGTGACGCTTGGAAGGATCTTCCTCAGTGCAAAGGTTTGCACCTCTTGCGTCCAGCCCTTGGGTCTGTTCCTCTCTAGAGGCTCAAATTGTCCTAAATGTGGTCTCAAAGTTTGCAAGAAATGCAAAGTTTACTCGGACCATTTACCAAGCTGGATTTGCTTGGCCTGCTCAAAGGATTCGTAAGTCTGGAAATTTCTTTGGGGAAATTATTTTGGAAATTTAGAAAATATTTTGATAAAATTTTAGGCCAAATTATGGTAACAAATCCATGACAATTGGAGGAAACCTCAAGTACAGAGGGGACTCTTCATACTCGACTATTAAACGCTCATGGTCAATCGCAGGTACGTTTTGCAAGCACCAGCAAATTATCCGATCCAATTCGATTCCAATTGAAAAATTGCAAAATGGTGCTCTGATTCTTACAAATATTTCTTCTGCTACCTGTCCAGCAACCAATCGAGGATCTCCTGTACTCAAAGCGTATACGAAATACAATAGCGATGAACAGCGTGGGTACAATTCGCTGCCGAGGATGCCAGCGGACGCTCAAGTGCAAAATATTCAAATGAAAGGAGGAAACCAAAGCCATCACCACCACCACCGTAAGTTCCTTGGGCTAAATTAATCCCTGATGGTTAATTAGATTCAAAAATTTTATGCAAACTTGTCTGAAAGGAAAGTTTTTTAAGATCAAGGATGCAAGGAAAAGTGTTTTTTATTTACATACAAACCTACACTACTTTGCGGAAGAGATGCGTTGGATTCTTGTGATCATCGTAAGGAATCTAAGGACATAAACAATTTTCAATTATTACCAGGCGGAGGCCAATTTTACACCGCCTACTCATCAACTTCAAACAATGCCAAAAAAGACAGTAGGACCGTTTGTCTTGGTCTCGAGGATGGATACTTGGACTTTTCCTTTCAGTCAACCCTCCACCCCTACATGACCAATCAGGGACAACGGAGCAGCCCCGCCTCATCCATTAATTTTATTGAAGATGAATATTGGGACTACTACGACTACGAGGTCAACAACTCTAGGCGAAGCTCACGGGTATGGAAACTTTGTTCATTTACTTGCTAATCTTTATAAATTAAGCGTAACAATGCGCGTCAGAACCATAATGGTCAGAGCTGCAAAATTAAGTCGCTCGCAAAAAATGGACGCATTTCATACCCAATATGCGAGTCGGAGTTCCGGAGGTGTGATAAATGGTGTTGTGCCACCTGATGCAGCGGGCGGTCCACACCGTGACCGCTCCCAAAATACTTGTAGCGTTTACGTTTTTTTTTGTTTCTGAAGGACCTCTCATGCGAAAGAAGCTTGGGCGAAACCGTGGAATACAGATATCAACATTTTCCAGCAGAAGATCCACCCCCGCTCCTACCCCCGAAAAAACCGATTCGGACGAAGAAAGGACGAAGCAAGAGCGTGGGCTCTTATGATACCAAAGAACCCAAATACAGTCAGCTCAAAACGTATTGCCTCGTCAATGTCACTCCAGAACAAAGCCCGGTCATCTCAATTACTTCCACAAATTCCCATGCCTATTCGAGTCTCCCAATGAAGAAACGGAGGTCAAATTCTTTTGGGAAGGAAAATGTCTCCCAGACATGGAATTCTAGGGAGTTTCCTGAAACAATGACTCGGTCGGTATCATCCCCACAGAAGCATCCCTTCCCAGATCGACCAATCAGAGAAAAGCAATTACTCTCTCAAGAATACAATTCCCATAGTTTACCACGTAGGATTCACGGACGGAAGGAGCCAGGCACCACCGCCGCCACCGTGGACCGTTCGAAACCAGTTGGGAACAACACTTACAATACTCTACCCAAAGAATGGAAAATCTTTAAAAGAAAGGACAACAATGCAACGACCATTGTCATCTCTGGAGTAAATTGTCCACCGAATCCAAGTGACGCTTCGCCCCTTTCCCTTCCTCCAGCGCTTTCCAATTTTTCTGGACAACCATCCACAAGGTCCAATTCAACGACACGAACCTACATTTCTGATGAGAGACGAGAAAACTCGGCCATGGTCACGGAAGCTCCAAAACTTCCGGCCAGGAAATTCCCAATTAAGGAACCCTATCCAATGTTTCCGAAAAAAATTCAACCATTCCATGGAGGAGGACCATATCGGGAACTGAAGCCCCTACTACCATTATACCGCGGCGGGGACCAACGCCACGGTCTCTTTGACCTTCCCACTTTGACACCCCCTCTCACAATTGACGACGCTCCTACCAGCACAACTAGCCGTGGGAAAGAGGATCAAAATTGGCAATCTCCAGAAGACTCATCACTATCTACCGCGTCTGGAGCCTTAGATAATGGACGAGTGAATTATGCTGACAGTGGCAATATTTATAGAATGGGAGAGGAGAGGGACATTAATAGCGGTGGTGGCATCAGGGAAGTGATAATTGAGATACGGAGAGAGTGTGACGAGAGAAACAATGGGATTCCTAACAGCATTTTAACAAAGGGAAACATCAACAACAAGACCACAATAGTTCCAGGAGGTGACTCATTAGTGACAATTGAACCTCCAATTAGGACAGTTCCAGGCTCAGGCTCGGATCAGGAAGGAAAGGAGGTCAAACTAGAAATGGAGGCAGATCCCTTCAAAAAGTGTGACCCAATTGACAGTAGTTCTGCAGAGTCTGACAGTGCCTTGTCTGATTCCAGTTTCCAGAGTATAGAAGAGCAGGCTGAGGAGGGGGATAACAATGGGATGACGACGGTGGGATCATTGGGCGTGAAAGTGATCAGGGGAGAGGATAAGGATGAATTCAAATCCTGCAATGGATCAAGTGAGGAAGAATACGACGAAGGTAGAGATCTAAACGAGCAGCAGCAAAAAGAACTTCATCCCCAGAATCAGAATGCAAAGGAACCACTTCCCCTCCACGACGACTACAATCCACCTCCTTCATCTTCTGTTGTTCTTCATACACCTGAGATTTCACTAAATCCCATTCAGAAGGAGGAAGAGAAATTGGGGTTGAGTGACCAAGGGGATCAAAGAGTCAAGTGTACCCCGTCCTCTATTTCTAGTGACGACTATGACGACACAATGGTGCTTGAGGAGGTCGTCTCTGATCCTATTATTAGTGCCAATGAGAACATTCCTAGTGCCAAGAGAAGTCCAGCAGGCATGAGCACGCCGGACCAACTGGCCTCGCAGAAGCAACTTCGCAAGTACAAATCCAGGGTTTTAATAGGACTCAATGAGAACCAGACGGTGGAGGTCAGTGGTGAGGGTGAAGTGGAAATTGTAGTTGGGAAGGGTACGTTCCTCCATAATGAGTTTGACCGAAATTCTGGAAGGGAAGCCAAGGAAGAAGAGCGGGAGAGGAGTAAAGGACCATACGGGACCGTGAAAATCACTGAGGAGGACACGGCGAAAAACGCTTCAAGGTCAAAGGAACAGGAACGGTCGGCGTCGGTCCCTGACTCATTGGCCAATTCCTTCCGTCGTGAATCTCCAGAAGGGGAGGAGTCTGGAAGTGAAGACCACCGCTCGCAGCATGGAGAAGAATCTGGAAAAGGATCGAGCAATCCACTTCCGGCACCCAGAAGATCAGACCCTGATGGCGCCGACGCAGAGAGATCCGAAGAATCAAGCTCAACGCCCATCCTGGAAATGAATTCAGAGGATGAAGCAAAGTCGGAATCCACAGATTCATGGACAGAGGAAGTAACATTTATGGAAATGGACGCAGACAGGCCAGCACCACTGGATATGACGCTCCACACAATTTGCGAAGAGTCAGAGACTGAAAGTGAGTGCAGGAGATCCATTCCCACTCATCGCTCCGAAGGAAATCCGTCCAATCCGAACCAAGGCATTGGATTAGAAAAGTATTTTAATTTTACATCCACAACGGATGGGGACGGGATCCAGAACTTACAGTTTGATTTCCAGAACTACGAGGAGTCAGAATTCAGTGATACTTTTAGTGAGAGTAGTTTTAGTTCTGAACTCAGGAATTCTGGAGAGTACCACCCCCAGATGGACATGGATGAGGGTGACGCCGTGGAACTTGCCTCTGGAAGACTTGAGAAATATTTCATGAACCTGGGAGTTGTACTGAGCAATGACTCTGACTCTGTAGGTTCTGAATCTGAATCCGGAAGTAGCATCCTGGAAAATAAGAAAAAGGTGCTCAAGCATCACCGACGATCCGCCGAGTATGAGGATGAGCACTACGAAGTGAGTGAGGACGATGACTGTGCCTTTGAGCAAGAAGGATTTGACACAATCAAGAAACAACGAAAACTTAGGAAATCTCAGGAAGATCTTCTCTCCCAGTCCCATGTCCTTCCTGGATCCAGGAAAAGTAGCAGTGGGTCGGTTAGCGAAGACAGGTCAAGGACCCCACAAGCAGAGGAACCAGTTGGGCACCGGAGTCCAGAACTATCAGCGCCCAGAACCAGGACGCCATTGTTTGTGGTAGAAACGGACGACCCACATGTACCCGTCCAGGAGCCACCACCAATGAAACTCAAACGCGTTGCCACCGTTTCTCGTTCCAATTCCTTTAATTGGTCCTCTGATGAAGAGGTGAATCTCATGATGAGGTCACTCCGACAACTCATCAAAAACATGACCCTGAGCAAGAAGCCGGATGAGGGCAAGGGGGAGAAGTTGCTGTACCTGGAGAATGAGCTGATTCGACTCATGAAGAATGATAATATGAAAAATATTGTGGAAACAATGTCATCCGACTCTGAGGACCAGCAGGATGTGTATAAGCTCTTTGAAACCGCATCAGACAATCAACCTGAACTCCTAAGCAAGGTCATGACCCATATTGGGGAGAGACTCAGCACATGGATGAAGGGCGAAGAGGAGACAGAGGATGCTGCAACAATCAAATGTGCACAAAGTGTTAGCTCGGACTTGAATGATGACTTGGAGTCAGACACGCGCTTTAGCTGGAAAGGCTCATTTGAGTCCACGCTGGCCAAGCGTCAGAGCGTCGGGAGTTCTGACAGCCTTGACTACTACGCACCTCCGCCAAATGAAGCCCCCGACGTTTTCTCGGATAGGTAAGAAGAAAAAACTTTGAAGTGGATTCAATTGCAGTGTATTTTCAAGGTTGATTCCATTGCTGATTTAGATCAATTCTCCGTTCGAGTTCTTTGCATCATTTGGCTCATACTCAACCAATTCTAGAAGAATCGGAATCTCTGACAAGTTCACTGTCTCGACTCCACCCTCCTCCGGCTTCCTCTGGTAGCACCGGAAATGGAAATGGGACTGGAAGTATTGCCAAATCCAAGAGTCTCTTTTTGGACCCGAAACAACGGGAGGTCAAGTCAGCACGGTATCGACCTCCGGGTTATTTTGATGCAGTGACGAATGACACGCACTCCTCAACCCCGGTCCTCTCAAATCGCCGAGTAAGTTCCATTTGCTTCACAAACAGTAGCTAAATCAGTGTAGCAACTTGTAGAACTTTCGTTGTTAGTGTGGGTGTTTGGACGGCAGTGTGTTCTTACAAAATTTCTTTTAAATTCGTTTAGGATCGATTAAATCCCATGGAGGACACAAGGAAGGAAATTGGTAAAGGCTTTACTATCCGTGGACTAATTGAGTTCTCCATGCAGTACAATTATAAAAATGCAACGTTCGAAGTCTGTATCAAACAGTGTCGAGATCTGGCCGCTGTGGATGCCAAAAAAGGAAGATCTGATCCGTAAGTTTCTCCTGGGACTCATTTTCAGTGGACAGATTCTAATTACACGTCTTGAAAATTTCGATAGGTATGTCAAAGGTTATCTATTGCCCGACCGGACAAAATCCAATAAAAGAAAAACGAAAACAAAAAAGAATACACTGAATCCTGTCTTTGGGGAAACACTAAAAGTGGGTTCGCAATTGTGATGGTTCTAGAATTGATTTTCCGTACTTATCTAATCCACCATTCTTCCTCTTTTCAGTTCCAAATAAGTTTAGAGGATTTGGAAGGGAGGACGCTTTCACTTTCAATCTGGCACTCGGACATGTTTGGCAAGAATGAATTTTTGGGTCAAGTGACGCTTCCTCTGCGAGGCTTGACATTTGATGACACAAACTTTAAATGGTATCCCCTCCGGGAGGAAAAGGTAAGTTTTGCTACAAGGAACTTCTCCAAGAAGCTTTGGGCTTTGATACCAATTTTTGCAATTTAGACTCCGTCGGAAGATGAGGGGCCACAGGAGTCTCCTCCCTTGGAATTGATTCTGGCACTCAAATGGACTCAGAAAGGATTCAATCGAGACCGTGGGAATCTCTCGGTTCTCATCAAGGACGCCAAAGGGCTCAAGCTAATCAAAAATTCGGTCCCTTCAACCTTTATTAAATGGTAACATTTTCTCTTTATCGGAAAAGGAGTGTTGAGCACTAAATGTCAATTGCGTTGTTTTGTGTAGTACCCCAATAAGTGAGAGGTCAAAGAAGCAAAAGACATCACTGGCAAGAAGGTCAAGAAATCCTGTCTGGAATGCTACAATGACCTTCGAAGGGGTTAGCAGCGATGGGGTGGAAGTGGCAATTTACAATTCCGATCTCCTCAATCATGAGCAAATAGGGAACGTTATACTTGACTGTGATTCTGAACTGTGGCAAAATATGTGGAAGCGTGAAGGGTTCTGGGTCGAGGGCACCGTTCAGCTAACAACGAACTAAACACATTTTCCCAAAACTTCCCAATTCCTTAAATTAATTTAACTTAATGAACTAATTTTGTAATACGAGACTGCCCGTGAGCTTTCCGGGTTTTACAACTTTGACAATAAAAAGATTTTAATTTATGAGCATATTTACATGAAACTTCAATCTGGAGCTCCTGATTGTGGTGACTAGGACCAAATCTCATGTGGAATATCAGTTCATTCAATCTGGTCCAGATTCTTCCAAAATTCCCTGGCACGGATACCCCTTGCATAAAACTTTCAGACTTTGAATTACTAATTGAATTGCGTAAAGTTTCTCTGACGTAAATTGAACCAAATTAAATTCTTGCATTAAATGTGCAACTGCCTTCCTAACAATCACAACACGATACCAATCAGTTTCTATTTCCAATTCCGTTCTTCATGCAGCAGTTAATTTTGGTAAGGAAAGTTCTTAATGGAGAATCCAATATAAAAACAATCTCCACCTAATTTCAATTTATGAGTTCTCCATAATTGCGCAATCAACCCTTGGAGTGTGATTTTCTAATTTTTTTTTTTTTTTTTTTTTTTTTTTTTCCGGCAGGAGATCTATGCTATTCATAACAGAACAAACGGAACTGCGTAAACTTCGTAACCTATGACACTAAAGTGAATGGAATTACAGGTAGAATATCTCATGTAATTCCTTCCCTGGGGGATGAGTCCCAAGGACGCAAGCAACATTCGCTCGTTGTAGAGAGACGCTCATCCGCTGGAATAGGAATGTTCTTGCCCGCTTCTCGTCTGTGATTTCGGTGATCCGGTTCCCAATAGTTTTCAGGAGTTGTAGAGCTTCTTTACCCCAGATATATAAATCTTATATTTGACGTTTTTGTGGTCATAATGTCTTTGCACTCGTTTTACTCAGGGACGGAATTGCACTATTCGCCTTTTATTGAAAAAGGTGAAGAAATTATTAAGAATTGTTCATTAGACCGCCGTAAGAAAACTTTCGAGTGGACAAGCTTGTCATTTAGACTTTTCGGCAGGTCGACAATTCCCCGATCCGAATGAGAAGTGTAGCTCACACTTAAATCCTTTCAAATCACAACTAACCTGAACGTAAATAATGAGAATGGGAATTGGAAGTAACAATGGATTTAAACGTGATGTTAAGAATTTAGCTGTGGGTATTTATTATTTTCCCTTTCGGATTCTAAAAGCTATTTTCTAATTTGTAATCACATTAAGGATCTTGGGTGTTCTTTTGAGGAACTAATGAAGATGATTTGACAGGATACTTGAGGATGGCATGTAGTGTTGGCTCTTAGGATTTGGTCAAGTGGATTGGAAATAACTATACAGATGAAAGAAGAAGAAGATGCGGGGGCTTTCCACCTGTATTTCGCACCTCCACTCCCGCAGTAACATGAGGAAGTCTCCCCTTGATCAGATCGGAGGTAACCAACTGGGAGATTATTTTTTTGATAATAAGAATTGGACTTAACTGGGAGGACGCGCATGCTGGTGCCTCGGAACGCTCAGTTCTTGATTGCTTGGCCTATTGTTCTCGGCCTAAAGAAAGCCTGGTGGTATGGCTATTAGGATCGCAAGTCCTGGGAAGCATTTCTGAAAACTCGTAGCAGTTACGGGTTCTCCACGATCCGCGCCGGTCTACCTTCGATTTTTCCATCTTCCGTTTTATCATCATATCAACTTCGAACCACCAGCACCGTGGAAGTGCCCACTTTGTCCTCTGAATCAACCAGGACAGGACGACCATCACCACCCGCACAAAAGTGTACATATCAATCAAGTGTTTACTTATCAACCTGTTCTTATGCCATTTTCTTAATTCAAACCCAGGGATTAACCGAGATTTCAATTCGCTTCCATCCAATAAGGATTAACGCAATAGTCAATGGTCACAAAATAACCAATCAGCATGCAAGAAAATCATTTAGTTGCAAAAGGATTCCAATTTTTGACGACTTTTCCAGAATTTGACGCCTGACAACTTTTCCAGAATCTTTTCAAGACTGACTGCACTGGAGAAATTCAATCTGACAGCGTCCATCCTGAGAACAAAGGTTTGCTAAAAAAATTTAAGAATTTTATACTAAATTTTAACTGCATTTTTTCAGATCACTTTCCAAGTTCGTCCATTTAATTTAGCCAACGCATTCCATTGGAATGTTCTGCCTAAAATTCATTTCTCAGAGGCAAAGGTGTAGGGGTTTGATGGGGTTTTAATGAATGTTGAAGTGGAGATGATACTACCAGGGTCAGGACAAGGAAATGTAATTGGATAAAAGGGAAGATGAACCGTTGTTGTTTCTCGAGTCGTGTAAGAAGGATCAAAGACTCGATGGACAGCTTCTCCCAGGCAGGTGAAGTCGAAGACGCGTTAGTTAGCCAAGGAATTAATGCATAAGAAACCACCATAACATTTTACATTTGGAGAGGAAGTAGCCGAGGACATTGGCCGAGCATACATGGCTCTGCATGGTGCTAATATTTATAAAGAGACAACAATGTAAAGGAACATTGTTGTAGGTAGAGAAGCCTCCTGTCGTCCTCATCTTTCTTACATTTTCAGATTACCATTATTGTCTAAAAGCAAACACAACTAAATGCTTAACTGACTAATTTGTAATTTCCCCACATCCTCTTCATTCACCTACTCACTTCCTGTCATTTCCTTGAGTTTGGTTGAAAGTTTAATAAGGGATATTTTGGCACTGGCAATTAATTTGGTATTCTGCATTTAATTAACATGTATTGTGCACTGGGGGAGAGTGCACTTTACATTAATTAGGAAGCATCTTCTGCAAGGATCTTTTACGCAATCTTGACGGGTTTCCATTCGAACTATACACTACTCATCATGTACTTACGTTTTAAGACTGTCCTTAACTTGGCATTTGGCATTTGGGAAGATTGGAAAAAATATAAGTTAGAAGGTGGTGGGGGTGGTTTGATGGAAAATGTTATGCACTTTGCTAAATGGAGAAGATGAGCATTCGATTCAATTAGGTAATTAATGTAGTAACCTCATGAAGTAATAAATAGTCATTCACTTTCACCCATTCATTACAACAAAACAACTTTGCCTGCCGCTACTGCCTCTCCCTGCCTGTGCCTTGTGTCTAGTTAACTCTTGGCAAAGTCCAACAGTTTAATTTGTCAGTTATTTTCTAATAATTATTCACAAAGGACACATTTCCTAATGCTGTGGTTCGTGGGTGGATCAATGGAAAAGGAAAGTTTAGGACAATTCTAAAGGTGCGCAAATATTACTCACTCCATCTTTATATTTGACGTTTTTGTGGTCATAATGTCTTTGCACTCGTTTTACTCAGGGACGGAATTGCACTATTCGCCTTTTATTGAAAAAGGTGAAGAAATTATTAAGAATTGTTCATTAGACCGCCGTAAGAAAACTTTCGAGTGGACAAGCTTGTCATTTAGACTTTTCGGCAGGTCGACAATTCCCCGATCCGAATGAGAAGTGTAGCTCACACTTAAATCCTTTCAAATCACAACTAACCTGAACGTAAATAATGAGAATGGGAATTGGAAGTAACAATGGATTTAAACGTGATGTTAAGAATTTAGCTGTGGGTATTTATTATTTTCCCTTTCGGATTTTTATAGCTGTGCATCGAGTTCTGGACTCCTCATTCAATTTGTAATTAACGAGGCTTTGATTTCCTGATTTGTAATCAGGCATATGAAGCAACGATTTTTTTTTTTACTTTAAAATTGATTGGCTGGATTTCAGTAAAATGCTTAGAAAAGAGTTGGGGAAGCGGAACAGCATTTTTTACGAAGTGAACAAAGGACGGACGAGGTCAATGACCTCATTTTTTCACCCAGACATAGCGAAGCGGCAATTTATAAATTTGTATTTTTCGAAAAGTATCATATCCGCATCCATCCTTTGATCGCTGATTTTTATTTTGTTCAAATCCGTTCAATTTCAATTTACTGTGAACATTTTTTCGTTCGTTTCCAACAATGTGTGTGAATGAAATCAAGTTTTTGACCTACGGGATGCATTTTCGGATTCAGAATCCAAGGAGTTAAGGTGATTAGTTTTCGTTGATGGTTCCATAGCGTGTCCAATTCTAATTCAATTGTCATTTGTCAATTATTCCTTCATCTTCCGTCGGATTATAACATGGACATATGACATGCATGGATAACTGGACTTTTATGGACTCAAAGACAGTTTGATCCTGATGGAATGGATTCCAAACGCGGATTTTCATCATCATAAGTAAGGTTAATTGATCGTGAAGGGAGCTGAAGTTAAGTCCAAGTAATATCCAGTCGGCCCTAGTGTCATTAGTTTGCAGTACTAATATATTTAGCCCATGCGTTGGCGTTCATAAATCATCTAGGTGGTGGTGTTTAGAATGTTTTACATACAAATTAACGTAGTTTTTGCTTTAGTACTTTGTAGTCAGTCCAGCAGCCGAGGATTCATCCAGCACGATACCCAGATAAATAGAATTAACCAATGGAAATCCTTGGATGAGAATAATAGGACTTCCTTCTCACTCTCACTTTTTATCACTTCTAATTTCCAAAAGTGGAGATAAAGTTTAATCACCGAATGATTCTGCTTTTCTCGCTATCACGACAGGTTTAATCCTACTCAGAGACCTCTCAACACTAATTCATTTTCTCGTTTTTATCATAGGAAACCCGGAGCTTCACCTCGTTCCAACTTCAGTGCAAGTTGAGCCAGTCACCGCCACGCCTCGCTCCTGAGGACGACATGGGAAGAGACCTCAAACTGGGCACCTGGAAACGAAAACCACGACGGACAACAATCAGTCAGGGATTCGGGCCCTTCCTCTCCTAAAGTCTGAAATTATCAATCAACTTACACATATCAAAATCCATCAACATCAACATGATCTTTCCCCGGAAGAGATCCCTCTTCTACAAAGTGCTCGTGATAGTTCCACTTTGTTGGCTCCTCTTTCTCCTAGTCACTGAATTCCATCGGGAGGTTCGTCCAGAGACATTGCTTCCTCCATCAGACAAACTCATACAACATCCTCCGACAGTTCCTCCACCTCCTCCCCCGGTGGTGGCTGGAAATGGTGCTGGACATCATCCTAATGAGAACATGGTGGAGAATGAGCTGGGTGTTTTACCAATCCCGGAACAACAACCCGGGGAGATGGGTAAAGCCTATAAAATGAAGAACCTGACAAAGGAGCAGGAACAGTTACAATCCGAGGGATGGAAAAAAAACGCTTTCAATCAATTCATCAGTGATTTCATCAGTGTGAAACGAACGTTGCCCGACCCGAGGGATGCATGGTAAGAATTCTCAATAATCATCCTCAGTTAATTGACAACAAAAGGAGTGATAAGTATGCCAGGAAGGGATGAACGTCGTGCATGAGCCACAACAAGGACAGCTTGCTCAAATGAGATGAACGGGAAATTAAAACGATGAGCCTGTTTTACATAGTTGAAATGGCGGCGGTGTTTTGCGAGATTTGCAAAAATGATGTCATGTGCCATGGGTGGGTGACTAAGGACAATTCCCAGAGGACAATACGATGCCGTTAGGGAGTTGCCTCAAATTCAAAAAATGCAGTGAGCTTGGCTTACATTTAAGCGTTCGACGGTTTTAGTAATTCTTGTTCGTGTGTCGTGAGACAGAAATTCTACTGTTGCCTAACACGGTTTGTCCATTTTAATTCTGGGTGTCATATTGCCGATGACGCCCCGGCCCCACCCTGATTCCGCTGTAGCTGAATCGTTCTAAATGTTGTCCATTTTCTTCAGGTGCAAAGAGCCTGGTCGATACCTGACGACGCTTCAACCAACGTCCGTGGTCATTTGCTTCCACAATGAAGTTAGCATGCAACATGCAATTATAGTATTTCAATGCTGGAGCTCCTAAGTTCTTGAGGATTATTCTAAATTTTGTTCTAGGCTTGGTCCGTCCTCCTTCGAACGGTTCATTCCGTGATGGACCGATCCCCAGAGCATTTACTACAGGAAGTGGTCCTAGTCGATGATTTCTCGGATATGGGTATGTAAATAAATCTTTGTGATGCCTTTAGTTTTCCGGACTGTTGTTAACAATTTCTGTTAATTTACAGAACACCTCAAAACTCAATTAGAAGAGTATATGCAGCTTCACTTTGGTGATAGGGTTAAAATTATTCGAGCAAAGAGGAGAGAGGGACTGATTCGAGCGAGATTACTTGGGGCAGCCAATGCAAAGGCTCCAATACTCACATTCCTAGACTCACATGTTGAGGTAAGGGTCATGTCACTTTACTTTCACTTACGTTGTCCTAACATGATGTGCGCGACTTTGACGTTGGCAGGCAACAACAGGATGGTTAGAGCCGTTACTGGATAGAATTGAAAGGAACTGGACAACAGTTGTTTGGTAATTTAATATTCGGCGGCCTCTAAACAATGAACGGGTTTATTTTACAGTTGTGTGAACTTACAGTCCCGTAATTGACGTCATCGATGATGACAGTTTGGAATATCATTACGGTGACAGCAAGGCCACAAGCGTTGGAGGATTCGACTGGAATTTACAATTTACTTGGCACGCCATTCCAGAACGAGAGCGGAATCGACGAAAATCCACGGCTGAACCCGTTTACAGTCCAACCATGGCTGGAGGGCTCTTCACAATTAGCAAAGACTTCTTTGAAAGACTTGGAACCTATGATCCTGGTTTCGGTACTTGCTGGATGTTCCAAATTTTCACAATTTTCTAAAAAGTATGTCAGTTTTCAAGCGTTCGAACTTTTTTGAATAGACATATGGGGCGGAGAAAACTTGGAATTGAGTTTTAAGGTGAGTGAACCAAGTTAACTTCCAATGACCTGTCCATAACGAAGGCATCAATGAATTGCTTTTTTAAAATGAATTTTAGACGTGGATGTGCGGGGGGACATTGGAAATCATTCCGTGCTCTCATGGTAAGTTTCCAGCAGCATTACATTCAATTTTCGAATGCAATTAATTTTATTGAATTTTAATTATCTAGTTGGTCACATTTTCCGGAAAAGGTGTGCTGACAGCATCCAGCCATTTCTATTGAATTTGTACAAAACGATGTGCGTGTATGATTAAATTGTATGGAATACTTTTCCAGATCACCGTACAAATGGAGGCAAGGGGTCAATGTACTACGCAAAAATTCAGTCCGCTTAGCCGAAGTGTGGATGGATCACTATGCTCAGTACTACTATCAACGGATTGGAAATGATCTTGGAGACTTTGGAGACGTTAGTGACCGGAAGGCCATTCGGGAGAGGCTCCAGTGCAAGAGCTTCAAATGGTACCTTGATAATGTTTATCCAGAATTATTCATTCCTGGAGAAGCACTTGCCCATGGCGAGGTATGAAATTAATCCCACTACTCCGTCAACGACGTCTCCAGTTTCGGATTTGTTAATGTGAAATGTGGTGTTTGACAGATTCGAAATTTAGGCCTTGGTGGGCAGACATGTTTGGATTCTCCAGCAACAAAGAGGCAAACGAACAAACCTGTTGGACTTTATCCATGTCACGGCCAAGGTGGAAATCAGGTAAAATTCAGAAGTGACGCGTGACATACAAATCCAAACTGAACGCCGCTAATGTCGAAATTCATGACAATTTTTTGGTTTAATTCCAAACAGTATTGGAGTTTTAGCAAAACCGGAGAGATTCGCCGTGATGAGATCTGCATCGATTATGCTGGGACGGATGTTATGCTTTATCCTTGTCATGGTTCCATGGGAAATCAGCAATGGATATACGATGATGAGGTAAGCGACACTCAATCTCCTTCCACTCATGCTTTACATGGGGCTAAATTTAATTTAACTTTTTGTCACTTCCAGACCGGACAGGTCAAGCATGGTCCATCCCATAAATGCCTGGCAATTGCAACAAAGGATAAGCTGGTAATGGAGAACTGTCTAGGGACAGAGACGCAACAATGGAAATTTGAAAACTATCAGAAGGATAAGAAGGACTAAACAAAGAGTGCCAAGGAATACGACCGTGCCCCGCCCCACCCCTCCTGAAACCGAGTCATAAAAAACTAACCTCATCAACTAACTGTCGTATTTTTATATACCATCATCTGTGATTCCGTTCATATCGAATAAACCTAGGCTAAGTTATCTTAATTAAGACTACAATCAGTGAGTCCTAATGATTAAAAGAATCGTTTGAAATTAAGAATTCGCACAAGGGTATTGGCCAGTTCCGGCTACTCGATTGACTTGAGTAAATTAATTTAAAAAATTGTTTCAAGAACTTCAGAACAAGAAAGAACTTCAGCATGCAAAGTGTGGTACCAAATGAATGACTCTTCCTCAAACTTAAAATGCACCATCTTCAGCCACGATATTTTGTATTAGGTGGAATTAGTCAATTGCGTGCGGAGGATCGAGGATGGTCAATTGTTAATTGACTCTAATAAGAGTTGAGTTATGCCGAATTAGCGTGAAAATAGCTAGAGAAATTAATTTGGAATATGGATCATCATTCACCTTCCGGGTCGGTATCTCCTTGACTTTGTGAGATTTGTACTCTCCCATCCAATATTCATTCAGTTTTGCTTCTTGTCATACGTTTCCGTGTAGGGTGGGGCGGTGGCGGTGGCGCTGTTTCCGTTCGGAGCACCAGCTGGATTGTACTGCGGAGTGTATTGAGGTGGGGCATACGGAGGTTGTTGCGGGGGACCACCATAGAAGTTTGCATTTCCGTTAGGTTGCTGTGGGACGAATCCAACGTTTGCTCCAGGCTGCTGGAATGCACCTTGTGGGAATGGACCTTGCGGATACCCACCTTGTAGATTACCCCCTTGGAACCCACCTTGCGGATACCCAACTTGTGGATTTCCCCCTTGCGGATACCCACCTTGAAATCCACCTCCAATTCCAGGGTAAGGAGGAGGCGCTTCGTTAACGTACACGGTTCCAGCTGAGAGCAAAAATGTGCAAGTAGCAGGCATTTTAGCATTCGATTAGAATGGAGATACATAACGGAATGAAACACAACGTACCTTCTGGTGCTGGAAAAGCGTATCCGTTCGACGCATAGTTCCATCCATAATAGCTTGGAGGTGGAGCATAATATGCTGTTGGAGCTGGCATAAACTGGATAGAAAATAATAGGTTAAACTAGCGAATCGGTTTGAAAGTGTGGAAGCCCTACCGTCGCTGCTGCATACGCCGGTGGAGGTTCGTTCCAATACTGATTCTGAGCAGTAGTTTGCCTTGCTGAAATTTTAAAGCCGTGAACGTGAATTACTCAGGACAACCTAACTGGCGTATTGTTTAACGAGAAGTAATTAAAAATTTAGTATGGCGTACCAATATGAATAGCCTTCAACATCCCCTGTGCAAAATCAATGGCTCCGCCCGCTTTGAATTGCAATTTCCATTTAGCTTCTCCTCTCCAGTTTCCGTTGGGCTGAGCTCGAACTTTTCCCTTGAGGTAATTTGCTCCAAAAACAGGCTATAAAGTAATTCATCAAGAATGCATTTCTCCTGGATTCATGGATCGAACTGTATCATTTCTCTTACCTGTTCGATGTCCACTTCACTGAGGACGCAGAATGGGAGTGAAAAAGATTTTAGATTTGACTTGGACCCTTTCGTGAGGAAGATTAGTCGATGGGTCGTCAGGTACGAGTTTCCAATGATTTCAACAAACTTCTTGAGTTCATCTGATCCAGAGAAACTTATGATTGTTGATGGAGCATGGAGGAGGATCCTTGAGAAACCAAAAATTAAAAATACCCAAATCAGATCACCCCTCATTACCCCTGACCTCGAGCAAGCATACTAAGTACGTATACGTACCATGCATGTTCTTGTTTTTACTTGAATGTTGTAAACTTACAATTCTCCCTGGTGGATGACAACTCCCCCATCAGTATGTGCCGTATTCAGTGACATTGTTGACTTCGTGACAATTGACCTGCTGGTACTGGAACTGGCTTGTGACAGAAAAACAAAGTAAGAATTTAGGAATGAATGATGCCAATAGGAATTGCCTAGGAACTCCAAATTGGACAGGATGAGTATGACTCACCACCGAACCGACCTTAGACAAAGTCTCGAACTTTCGCTTTCTAGGAATGAATTTGATAGATTTCCGATAGAGGATTTTGAAATAGAGAGGCAGGGCGGAGTTTCTACGAATCACGAGACTTGTACTGATGATAAGGAATGGGAGGTCAATGAATTGAATTCCGAAGTGAATGACGTCACCCTGCTGCTGATTACTCGTACAACTTTACGAGGAGGAAAAGGAAAGCATAGGAAGCGTAAATGCGTAATTCCTTACTACCAAAACACAAGAGGATATGAATGGGCAGAGAAATGCGGATACCCGACACAACTCTATAGGATACTCCTTCACTTGTGACCCTTGGTGACCTTGACCCTCATAACTTTTCCTTATTATCTTTACCTTATTTCACGATTACTTGCAGTATTATGCTTCGTAAACAAAATCAATGTTAAAGGAATCCTATTTTATTTGATGCCCGCAAATAAATTATGACCTTATTTCTTATTATCATCACCCTATTTTAGCTCTGAAACTAGTTTTTCGATAAAATGTTAGTTCATAAGGATACTAATGGAAGAACTATTAACGAACCTTATTCTGCCTCTGTAATATTTAACTCTATTTCAGGCTAGTGAGTTAGGTTAGGTTGGGTTAATTAATGGTACAACGGAGGAAAAAGTATATTGACAGAGACTATAGTTTTAGTTTATACTAAAAATTATTTAGTATCAGAAAAATTATAGGTAGAGACCAAGACCAAGTAACACAAGACATCAATTCAGAAACTTATGGTGGTATTCGTATTCGTATCATCGTATTCTTAGAGCCCCACGCCTTTCACCTTAGGAATTATTTTTTGGAAAGTGAAAGAAGCCTTTGACGGAAGCGTTGACGGAGGCCGTCAACGCATCTGAAGGGAAGTTGAAAAGTTTTCTTGAACCCTTGTATGCCAAGTAACCAAGTAACCCGTAGAAAGAGTATCTGACAACCTTCGCAATAATCACATGTGATAATGGAGACTCACGAACCCTGTTAATTCAGAATTTTGCATAAAAAAATGAAGTCGGATTAGGGTAGGGTTATAATAAATAAAAAAAAACTTACTCTACAAGCTCCGCCATCGTTTCTTCTGAAATTTCACCCCAGTTCTTGACAATTCCACCAACGTGACCCATGCCCACCACTCCGACAATTGGTTTTGTGTTTGGCATTGTATTCCCGGCTCGATCAATCCGAACGGAAGTGGCAGCTTGCCAGAGTGAATTGGCCAAATACACATCTCGCTCAGACAGAAGGACATGAGTGATTGATGGAAATTCTCCAGCCATTTCCACCAATAACTTTTCCAACAGATCCTTTTCCTTGCAGGCCTCGACTTCATCTTTCCTGCAACACACAAAATGGAGAAGGTAATATTAAGTTAGTCGGGATGTGGGGTTCGATTAGTTCATAATGTAAGGTACTTACGTGATATCCGCATCATTCGCCCTTAGAAAATGAAAAGCGAGTTTCACTTTTTGGAAAATGTTCAATCCCGATAAGGCACGATTTAGTGTAATCTATGCACACAAAAAAGTTTCTGTTTTAATTCACGACGATGCTAAAAGATTTTCACATGGGAGCTTTTAGAATTTGGAAATGGACGTACGCTGAGATTTCGATCTCCCAAATGAATAGCACAGCCGGGAATTTTATGAGCCTCTTGCACGGCTACACGGAATTCCCCTCCTGGAGCCATCCCTAGTTTCTTGGTCAGAGAGGCTGTCATTTGTAGGAGCAAGAGATGTAACAATCCTTGAACCGGGCCAGACTGACGAATTGTATTGCGGAACTTGGCTGGAATAAAATAATAACCACGTCATAAAGTTAAGCTTATTAAAATGACTTTGATGAAGCTAAATAACATACCCAAACTCATATCTTCTGCTTCCTTCATAATGGCCTCCTCAGACACCGTCAACATTCCAGAACGAGAACGACAAAGTTCCAGCACGATAATGCTAGGCTGAACCTTTTGAATTGTCTGCAAGATAAAACAGTAATTGATAACCTCAAATTAAGTTTGAACGAAGCTCAATGGCTAACCTCAATGACATCCAGTTGACTCTGTCTAGAAAAATGAGCAGTTCCAACTACATAAACTTTGACCCCGTTCGCAGCGGTGAGTTCGGTAACAGTTGAAGGAAGGAGAAACTGTTTGTTGATTTCCTCCACTTCATCGTCACCTTCCGACCCGGAGTCATGTTCCGGATCATTTTGGGCTGGTGGTGGTGGGCGGGGGCTAGCCATGGAAGTTGCTGATTTGGGCGGAGTAGGAGTTGGTCCAGGAACTTCGTTTGGAGTTTGATGAGTAGAAACGGGTAACTCCGGATTGGTTGCGCTTGGAGTTGATTCATCCGACGCTCCCACAATGGCGGGTCCCTTTGTCTCGTCGCATTCCTTCTCTTTAGAAACACTTGAGGGTTGCGACATGTCGCAGATTCCGGATTCCTTGGTGGACATGAACCCAATTTCATTGCTATTCTGATTACCCGAGTCGTCATAATCAACTCTAAACCCTCTGTTGGCTCTCAAGATGTTTGTTGGATCTTCTTGGTAAATCGTACTATCCCAAGCCTCAACTGGTGCCTCTCCTGTGGTGACGTTCATGGTACTCTCATTCTCTCTTCCCCTCCATGATGGTGCCGTAGAAGTGACAATTGGAGTAGACGTCTGAAATTTATTTGGATCCGAATAAAGAATCGAGTCTGTCCTGTTCTGCGGTGAATGTTCGTCCTGAATCGTGGGCAAATCTGGTGCGGCACTTCGGGAGGATGACAATGGACTCGTACTCATCGAGGACTCGAGGGATGGTGGTACCACAAAACTTTGGAAGTTCATGGTGTCACCGGTAGTTTCAGAGAATTGAACGGCAAGGCTCGCATTGGCGAGACTTTCGTCCTCTTCAACATCCATCGAATTATCCAAATCCTCCTCAACATTCCGTATTTTCGACGATTCATTTGACGAGGTCCCTTGAAGAATTGAGTTATTCGGAGTAAGCGTCCCACCGGATGTTGATGTATTACAATTTTGAGCATCTTCATCCAATTGTTTAGTAAGGGGGCTGGTGAATATTGCGTCCACGTTACCATTCTGTGGTTCTTCAGCCGAATTGTTGGCAGTGACAAAGCTCTCATCTGTCGTCGTGTCCCAGTTCTCTGCTTCCGTATTAAGAGCTGGAGACTCAGCTTGATTTTCTTTCTCATCTGGGGTCGGGGATGTCGGCGTTTGTTCTTTTGATTTATTCCCACCATTCTGCTTATGTTGTTTCCCACGAGCATTTTTGTTCTATTTAGTAAAAAATATATAGTAAATATATAGTAAATATATAGTAAATATATAGTATCAATATTTTAGTTCAAGCAGTACAGTTGTAAAACGAGTTAAAATACCTTCGACTTTGGTGGGCCTCTGCGACTAGCATCACCTTGGCCCCCATTCAGCTGTCTTGCTTGGCCTTCTTCGTCCGTAAGCATGGCACTGGAAAATGGTCTGGGATTTGACATCTTTATCGATGATAAAATCGTAAAAGATGTCTCAAGTAAGCGCCTTCCCTTATCTTCTTTCCTGGTTCAGCTAATGTCGTGTATTTAACGGGGAAAGTTGGGTGTAGAGTAAAGATCTTGACAAAACGAAAAATGAAACAATTAAAAATAATGACTATAAAATTAAATAAGGCAAATAAATTTAATGCGGAGCTGCTGACCTGCTGGCTGAATGCCAAATAAATTAATAATTAGGATGGGTGTCAATCGTGTCAATGCGTGGCCACCAACTATCGGCACCTCCGGTACACAGGTGTCAAAGAAGGATTCGCCGAATCTTCGAATCCGAATCCTACAAAATCCCATCGAATCCGAATTCGAATCCGAACCTTGGAAAAAGCCAGCGAATCCGAATCCCAACCATTCGATGCAAAAGTCAGCGAATCCGAACCTTCAAAAAAGTTGTCGAATTCGAATCCGAATGGTTCGCCGAATCCGAAGGTTCGGCGAATCCCAT
>JAQIWD010000046.1:0-45678 GCA_034694825.1 Anurida granaria
CCTTGCGATTTTTTCAAATGAAAAAATTTCAAAATTCGCGGAAAAATAGAAGGACGTAAATTGGGCCGCTAATATTTCCCTGGCGTAGGTTAGATTAGTCTGCTCTATCACATATATGACAATGGTTAAGATCTGCGTGTCACCTTTGGTGTGGTTCCCTTGTTAGTTGCTTCAGATGAGAGTGAATTTAACTAACCTAACTAGCTACGGTTCCAGAAATATAGAATTGCTTAATCAAAGAGGTCGAGAGTATAGGTCATAGGTTATGGAATTAAGAAATGGGTTCATTCTTTAACTTATTCATTTAATACCCACAAGAATTGTTTTAGATCTAGCCAACAGAACGAACGAACAATTATTCCTTCACAATTCCACATTGTGGTTTTGTTTTCAATCGTTTGTTGATTTGTTCTTCATCCTGTTGATGACAAGGACGAGGCATGGCAGGAGGTGGTGAATTGGTAAAAGTCTAATGAAGGAAAATGATAGGTTCCATCCATCCATCCACAGGAAAAGGGAAAATGAAGAAGAAATGATGAAAGTGGTGTTATTGATCCATTGGGAAATTGGTATGGGTCATCCTATCTTAGTTTTCTCTTTTCTCCATCAATTATTAATTGAAGCACAAACGCAAAAGGTAGACGGAATTGGTGGTAGAAGTTAGAAGCAGAAAGAAGCCACTGCGGAGACCCACCTTACGAACATTCCTACTCTCCAACTGTATCCAACAAGTCTCCAAGGATTGAATGGAATCAGACTTACATCCTAATTCCTAGGGGAATTGTGGTCAAGAGGTCAACTCCATTCCAATAACATTCAGAGGAGAATCGACAAGTTGACACTTGACACGGAGGAGAACGGCAAAGGAAGGAAAGGTAAAATCATCCCATTCATCTTAAAATTGATTAATAATTACGAACAATAAAATTTAAAATACATGAAAGGATATGACCCCTTGACCTCCGGGGCTGCGGCTGACCTCAACATTTGTTGTCCATCTTTAGATGGAGAGTGAGAATGAATGGGACAGGGTAACGACGGAATGAAGCGCAAAAACCCAATTAAAATATCCGTTAATTTCTTTGTTAATTTGTTCGAACTCATAGTATGGACAACATTGTTAATTAATTACTTATAAATTAACCGGAAGTTGAAATTTACAACTTTCTCTGTTAATTTAACTTCTAAAGAGGCAAAGCACCATGTCAAGTACTTGGGTTTTAGGGTCTAGAAGCTAGATAGCACTTCGAATTGGAAAAATCCATATGAGTTTTATGGCGCTGATTTTGAATTTTTTTATCTGAATGTTTACATTTTGAGAACGGACTGCCATCAAGTGATTATTCAGGGGTTTATGCGTCAATAATGCCTTGTAGGTTTCTTAGACTATATGGTTTCAATTTGCTAATCAGCAACCACGCACGCCCACCTTACCAGAAATTCCGACGTCAATAATTATTATTCTTGAAATTCTGATCAACGACTAGAGGTTTGGGGGAAATAAACGTTTTAATTCACATGAGATTTAAATGTTCCGGAATAATGGTGAGGATATGAGTCGTCCCTCCGTGGTTGTCTCCTCAGTTTTTATTCTTATACATCGTTATTTATTTTGTTACTATTGTTTAAATGTTTATACCCACCCGAGCTTAATAGAGAATACGCACATTGCCCAAATCCACTTCACTTCCAACAAGATTCCAATAAAATTAGTCTAGTATAGTCAGATACTTTAATTTTTAACTTGTTCTAATTGAAAATGTTTTCAAACTCTCGGAAGAAGAGTTGGAGGAAACGGGAAGAGGCAGAGCGGACCCACTGGCCAAGACCTACCGTAGACTGGCAAACTTTGGCCCATCAATCTAGTCCAATGGCGCGTTGGGACTTGTCATCCATCAACCGACTCCAAACGCTATCCCTCAATAAGAACGATGTCAACGGAGTCGCATTTAGCTCAAACCTCCAGTTGGCTACCGCATCAAGGTAAACTTACCATACACTGATTCACTCTGATAAATGTATTTAATAATTCTTGTTAATTAATTATGGACTATGGTTTCAGTGATAAAACCGCTCAGATCTGTGGCTGGAAGGAAGGGACTGGGTTCACGCATGCATTCTCCTTAAAAGGACACAAGTATTCAGTAACATGCGTTGAGTGGTCACCGTATGGAACACTTCTAGGTAACTCTCACTCAAATTGGTCTCCCAATTAATCTAAACAAGATTGGCACGTCACATACTGAAGGCGGGGCTTTTGTTTTAATTCTGTAGGGACCGGCTCCGTTGATGGGACTGTCATTCTCTGGGACGTCACAGTAAAATAGAACGCATATAAGTTTTTTGAAGGTAAATTCCAAGTACACTTTTTTTTTGTCCAGAGCGGAGAGAAGTTGACAAGTTTTGTCCAACCCGGGAATACTGCAGTCCGGACGTGTAATTTCTCTCATCATGCAAATTATTTGTTGAGTGCCGGTGATTCTGGGACTGTCAATATTTGGGACATTAATCACCAGGCAGCCAAGAAACTGACAATGTAATCATAAGCAACTTCACTCTTCCACTGCCACCTGTATGAAGTCCATCCTAATTAATTCCTATGGTAATTTTCAGATCATTCCAACACGGAGAAGAGGCGATTTACGGGGCTAGGTGAGATGACAAATAAATTACATTATATCACAATGTGGCATATGAGTCGTAGGATATGATAAGACTGACTTGTAATTACTTTTTGTTTGTTTAGTTTTTGCCCTGTTGACCTTTCTGGGTACTTGGTGAGTGGGTGTGGGGCAGGACTCCTCTGTCTCTGGGATGCAAATGGATGTGGGACACATCAGAAACCATTGACGAGCTTTGAAAATGCTCATGACAGCGGGGTCACCTCAGTCACTTTTGCCCCTGCACTTGTGAGCAGTGAGTGACACACTCTTATCAGTTCTTGTTTCCTAAAGAACAAAAGTGAAGGATTAAAGTTTTGTTGTGTGGTCAGGTGACGGTGGTCTGTTAAAGCAATGCCTCATGGTAACTGGTGGGCAGGACCACTTGGTCAAACTCTGGAATGTGACGCTGGGACTTGACTTTGCTATTGAGCCTCTCCGTACCCTTGATGGCCACAGTGCTTCCGTCTTTTGTGTACGGATGGGCGTGAATGGACTCATTGGTAAATTAAAAATTTAAACACTCCCTGTATACTGAAAAAATTGTATCGTAAGATTTCACTGACACTCCCTGTTATCCTTCTTAGCCTCTGCCTCTTCTGATAAAACTGTTCGCCTTTGGAATGTGAGTCGAGGTCATTCCTTGTTAACTGGAGGTGAATTAGAACATTCCTTTTCTTTTTTCCTTTTCAGATTGGAGGGAAATGCGTCAAAGTTCTGGAAGGGCATGATCGGTACAATAATTCCCCTAATCCTCCAGTAATCTTCTTGTCAAGTCACATAGTAACCTAATCCATTTCCATATTTCGCATTAGTTATGTCACCTCCTGCGCATTTTCAAAGGATGGGAAACTCTTGGCAAGTGGTCAGTGATCATTCGATCAAATAATGAATTTACATTGCAATTCTGCATGAATACTAAACTGAGATTATTCTAAATGTTGACCTTTACTTGATTTGTACCTGACAGGATCCAATGATAAGACTGTAATCATCTGGGATTTGACTGGGACCATTAAACTGAAGGATGACCTCATGGCCGCCCTCAAGGATTTTAGCCTCACGACGCAAGACTTGTGGCCACAGTATGAGAAGTTGTGCAAATCCCGAATGCAGCAGGAGAAGAGCGTGACCCTCAAGGCCTCCTTTCAAGTACCCAAAATGGATTTTAATTCCTGCCTACTCATTGGATCATCAAATATTCTAATCGCAGCATCCAGGTATCTTCCGCTTCCATTAATTTTATTTATTCATCCATTCATTCTTTGTTGTTGGTACTCTCACAGTAGTTCTAAGCATCTCTTTGCCTGGGATTCCGATTCAAAGGGGCAGATTGATGTGTCTAGTCCCTGTGTCCACAAGGACTCTGTCACAGGTAAAATGGTGGTTTCGTTAGTAGTTGTTCCATCATTTACATTCAAAATTTTAATCAGTTTTGTTCTTTTGTGGGGAAACCCTTCTCCTTCTCAAAAACTTTTTCGCGCTAATCTAACGAGAGCGCAGGTATAGTATACTCCGCATCCATCCAGACCTTGGCATCCATCTCAGGGGATGGGAGCATCAACCTCTACAATGTCCAGGACATCAAGGTAGCCTCAAGAAAAAATCTCGAGTGACCTTTTATCTTCTGATTCCCTACATTCTCTGATTTCAGCGGATTGAGAAGATTGGGGGTTTTTACCATCCGAGTGGTGGCGCACTCCGTGTGTGTCGCTTTTCACCAGATGGGCAAGACTCTTTTAAATTTTTTTCTTTATTGTTGGTTCCAATTAATTATGGCTCGGAAGTCTTAATGTGGTTGATTGATCTAGGGGTTTGCTGTTGGTGGGATCTGAGGATGAGCAGGCGTCCCTCTGGAATCTCAAAACAAATCTAATGGTCAAACAATTCACGGAACACAGGGTTGGTGTAACTAACTCTCATTCCTTTCATTTCCTATTTCTCAATTTCTGATCTCATCCTATCTGTTCGGGGTAGGCTGCCATCTTTGCAGCTGCCTTTAGCCCCGGGGGTCAATTTGTGGTAAGTTCACTTTCTCTTGCAAACGTGTTGAATTTAATTCTGTCGAGTTTAAAATTTGGTTGGGATGTTTAGTTGACTCCGAAGTAATTGTCTTCTTAGGTCACGGGTTGTTCGAACGGATGGTTTAAACTCTGGGACTGCCAGGATGACGAGAACATGGGGTCAGTCTCCACCCACAAGTCAGCTCATGAATTGGGCGTCACGTCATGCGACTTCTCACCCAATGGTAAATCATCATATTTCTTATCTTAAATTGGCAAATATCAATCGGGATTTAGTGGATTCATAACTTTGTGATGAAAACATTTTCACTTCAGGCCTTGGTGGGACTCGGGGTCAACATCGCCTCCTATTAGCATCAGGTGAAACCACACAGATAGAATAGTCAACATATCAAAAAGTTGTTGTAGACTCACCTTGGAAGTGTTTTAGGTGGGAATGACTCCTTGGTCAAGTTGTGGCAGGTCACGATTGGGCATGGGAGTGGAAGCTTCAGTTTGTGGCAGACCTTGGCTGACCATGGAACGCACGTCAACGTGAGTTGCGTGGCCTTCTGCCCCTCTGGGAAACTCCTTGCCTCATGTGCTGAGAACATTCGACTCTGGGACGTTGTAAGTCACCTCCTTCCCACGTCACCCACACAGTTGTGATGGGAAAAATTGTCACCAGGAGTCCATTTGACCTTTCAGAGTGGTGGGACTTGTTTGCAAGTGATTGAGGGTCATACCAGGTACGTGACGAGCCTTGGATTCTCCAGTGACGGAGCACAACTCGTCTCTTGTGGGTTCCCTCAATTTAAAATACGTGTTAATTGAATTTAAAACTTATATCTGACTGGGTCATAGGTAGTGGTGACCACTCCGTCAAAGTTTGGGACCTCAAGAATGACTTGGCCTCTCAAACGGGAGCCTCAGAGAACCTTGCCATTGAGAACATGATTTCGAAGTGGACGTCCGAGAATGTGGTAAACTGGTTGGCAGAGATTGGACTCGGTGATCTGGGTCATATTTTTGAGTCGAAAGGGATCACAGGGGCTCAACTCTTTCATCTCAATGACACGCTCTTAGGAAGAGACCTTGAGATCGGCAAGAAAAATCTCAAATAGACCCATTATTAATTAATTGACCTTTAAGTAGTATTCATTTGAATGAATTAATTTGTTTCTGTTTCAGAGGAAGAGAATACTCGGAAGCAACTCCTGACGGAGCTCCACTGGCTCAAATCCTTGGGCATGAGTTCCAAACAATGCATTTCACGATCGAACACGATTGCAGTCCCACAGGAATTCTTCTGCCCCATCACCCATGACATTTTTGCAGAGCCGGTCATTGGTGCTGGTGAGTTGTAGAGTCGAGGGTCTGGGGTCAGATCAATTCAATTTAAGATCCATTCATTCATTCCTTGGAATTTGAATTCCAGATGGGAACACGTATGAACTGGCAGCCATCAAGGCTTGGTTTCTCATGGGTCGAACCACAAGTCCCCTCACAAATGTCGAACTGGACAGTATGACCCTAACCCCTAATTTTGAGCTTCAGAACAGAATTTCAGAGTTCTTGGAACAGCGTCTCAACACGTCATAAGAGTCCACTGGAAACCCCACACCTTTGACTTTTTGCCTCTCCCCACCCATCACGCTCCGAATGTTAAATCTGGTCATTGCTAATCTGTGATTCACAAGTAATTGTTGAGAAAGTTCCCTCTGGGGAGATGAGGGACTTCTCGTGCTGCCTTAAGCCTAGGTTGAAAGTGCTACTCGACATATTAGAGAAGAGTGCCTCTAAATTCGAATGGAATCCAATCGAAGATGGCAGTTATGCCAAAGGCTCAAACAATGAGGAAACGCTGCAATATTAATAGACTAGCTACGTACTTTGTGCCCCCTTGTGACCATTGCTAGTCAGCTCAGTCCATGTTAGAACAAATGAGAGTTACTGGTAAGTATTCTTGAATACCTTAACCTTTGTATACCAAAAATAACCAACCATTCCATTCGCATCCAATAAATACAATTGGTAAGACCACGAATTAGGAGATGATGGGGGACCTCTGAGTTTTGATTGTGGTTGATTTAGTTTTAATTTAAAAATTCTTGAACTTAGATTTACATCTGTCAGACTCATAATATGCGACCACTCACGTTCCTTAGGAATCTGAACTCTTCTTGGCTTCTGGTGTGGTAGAGGCCAATTTTAAATCGTAGAGTTGATAGAGCTGCTCATCCTGGAAATCTTCCAGTTTATCCGGCTGAAGCGAGATCCCAAATTCTGACTTGGCTCCTGGCCTGATTCCTCGCATTCCAGCTTGGTTGGCTAATGTCGTGTAGTAGTCCTATCCGGGATTGACATGACATGAAGTACTGGAATTCAGTCTGAAGGTCACAAAGGGCTTACCGACCACTCGGCTAGGAATGTTTTGTTTTGTCTCTCTGTGGCCCCTTTGATGTGGCGACGGAACTCGTCCTTGGTATATCCATCACCAAGTTCTATGAGTTAAGTAAGAACAATGACCTTGACCCATAGTTGCAGTTAATTTATCTACTCACCTTACCTCTCAAATCCTTAGGAAGTGATCGGTGCAATTTGAGAATTGCTTTGTAGAGACTTCTTATGTTCTGTTGATGCATTCACACTGTTGCTGACTCTTGAAGAATCCACTAGCTCTGAACCTTCCGTATTGTCAGGGCGTGACCCTGACACTAACTCCACTCCAAATGCCTAAGTACCACAACAGCTTTCTTTAATTAATTGATACTGAAAAATCCAGAATAGTTTGTAAACTTTTGTTTAGACTCATTTTGGTGAGTTTGTTTGGCGCCAAAGGCCTCTCAAGCCGAGATTTCTACCAAGTATTTTCTTTTCTCCTTGACCTGGACCTGACCTTTCTTCCCCAATATTTCAATCGTAATTTATGGAACCATGGCATGAATGTGTATGAGAAAGTGATTCTATTAATCTAAGGCCAGAGTCACTTTTTATTGCGTTTGATTAATAATTTATGATTTATATTCTCTTCAATTACCGTACCCACCTTGCCCCACTTCCTCGTTGGAGATCTTGACCGTTGGGTAGCGGGATTTTTGAGTTTCAGCCCCAAGTTTCATCTCTTTCTGGCAATCAGAGGTGGGCAAAAGGGGGCGCCGTTTTGTGTCGCGTACTTTTGTTCCCACAGCCCGCCGCATCCCGAATGAATACTTACGTTGAGTCAACTTGGACCCAAGCGAAGGAGTCCTTTACAGACTTATCCATAGGAACCGTCCACAGGTTATTTGCTTATCCACATTTATTTGGACACATATTTCTTTGTCACTTGCGGATCTTCTGAAAAGATTAAAACGCATTTTAGTAGGAATCTCACTTCCCTTAGACGGCAGTAGTGTACCCGAAGTCAAACCGCGCTCCGAATTCACTCCTCTGCTCCTTGGTTTTAAACAGAAAAGAGATCTCTCTTTTCCTCCCTCCATTTTCCATTTTCCCATTTCTGCCCACATCACAGCTTCACAGCTCACTCTCTCCATCTTCGTCGTTCCTATTTGGGCTCTTCTGAAAGGCTACTTCCACATCTACCTCTCTTCTTTCATCAATCAGCCAAATTAATCAAGACATCATCTAAACGCAAAGGTAAAACCTAGTATAATTCATCCATTACACCAAACAAATACTGTTAACAACAAAGGCTAATCAAAGTCACCACTCTATCAATCATAGAGTAATCAAACAGAATGGTTATTCGATGTGCCCATTGTAATGAGCCCGACAGTAGTGAGAAGCCCCTCATCAAGCGATTCTTCCCTCCACCTCAGCCAGGAGTAGATGAGAATGAGGCAGTCGAGATTTGTGATGCCGTCAAGAAGATCTTCGAATGGAAGTGCAATGGGAAACGTCGATTCAAAATTGAGAAAAGGGTACAAGTATGTCACGAGTGTGGGACATGTCTAGGCAAGTTGTATGCCTCTCTCCTCTCATTCGAATTCCTCAAGAAACCAGAATCATACATCAACCATGGCCTACTCAAGGATCAGGCTGAAGAGGATATTCAGCGATATCGAGAGCAGGTACGACGAAAGTCTATTGGAATTGGGCTCCAATACAACACTGGAACAGAAATCAATACACCAGAAACCCCGGTTGTGGACAAGAAGCCTTTGATTGGGGTTGTTCGGGCAAGAGGAGATGACCATGAGATTGTGACTCCGGACACGTTGGATGAGGAGGACCCAGTGGATGATGATGACCCGGGGGAAGACAATGAACCTTACAATGACCTCGCCATGCTGGATGACGAGGAAGGCGATCCAGACTGGAGACGTGGCGTCGTCGAGAAGAAAGGTATTTACTTAATTTATGACGGTTACAATAAGTCTCATTCGTAAGGGAGTATTAATTATGTTCTTTTTTGGTGCAAATGGAAGGAGTGCCTGGAAGGAGACAGAGTCGGGGGGATAAAGTCAAAGTGAAGCAAGAGTTACCCACAGTTGTTTTGGGGGTGGACGATGCTCCACCGAGTCCAAGGGCTGCCGAGGCTCCTGTCGTCGACTTGGAACACAAAACCTTTCGCTGTCAACTGTGCCCAAAGGGTATGGAACTTCGCTTGATTCAAGTCCACTCCTGAATTACTGTTTTACTCGGTATAATCTTATTTATTTATTATTTAAGGTTTTGGGACAAACCAAGGATTGCGTACGCACCTCCTCTTGACTCATGAAATTGGGAATAAGGCCAAGGAGCACATCTGCGTCCATTGTGGGAAATGCTACTTCTACGAGTACTTGCTCAAGAACCACTCCAAAGTACATTCGGCTGAGAAACCAATCCAGTGTACTATCTGCCCATCTCGATTCAAGACCAAGTTGGCACTTGTCCATCATCAGAAGAACGTTCATGCTGCTAGTGATCGCCCTTTTAAATGCGTTGATTGCGGAAGAGCATACAAGGAGGCTCGTAGTTTGAGGTGCCTCACTATCTTCCTTCATTTTAAATCATTAATTCATAAAACATTTTAATCAACTTGAACTTTCAGAGAGCATGTCAATATTACGCACAATGCGATTGGTCCTGTTTTCAAGTGCAAGTACGAGTGTGGTTCCACTACATCGAGGAAGCGTTCCATGCTTAGTCACTACCGCCGCTGCAAAAGTCGACCTGGGGCTGAGAACGAGGGTCGCCCAACACCAAAGATTCGGCGCCGTGGACTTGGTTCATGCAGCCGGCGGATGACAACTCCGAATATTACCAAGGAGAAGAGCAAGGAAAAGGAGAACGAAGGTAATAGGATTGGATGTCGCTGGAACTGTGGGAAGTCATTCAAGGACAAAAAGATGGCGATGAGGCACAACGTGTACAACTGCACCAAACGACCCTACAAGGCGCCCCCGCCCTCTCTCTTGATCAAGACGGAACCACAGGAGCCAAAGTCCGAACCCATCGACACCCAGTAGACCAGTACACCCACCTTGGAGGTTGGTCAAGCCTTTTAAGGTATCCAATTCCAGTTTCCCTTTCAATTTTCGTTTGTTTACTTTCCATTTAATTTAATATTGAACTAAAAAAATATAAGTTTATTTAGAATTAATTTAACATTTATGGGTTAACGTGAAGGTTCTTTACCTATGCCCCTAAAACCTGGATCCCCAACCAACAACCTTATGACCTACCTTACCTAATTTATTCATTCATGTGGATCCTCATTAATCATACTTTGAAAGAATAATAAATATATAGAGACCTCTAATTGAATCTCAACATGAGGAGGACAATTAAGTGGTTTAAGTATTATGAGAATACTGGGGGGATGTTGACAAGGGCTAAGGCCAAAGTCAAATCAATTGATGATGATGAGAATACTGGGGGGGGGGGGGGTATTGCATATTTGGAGTGGAACACTTTCACCAGAGAGTCTCTTTCTCTTTGGTTTTGGTTAATTTAAATTACTTGTATTGATTTTGATCTCGTAGGCTGGTGGATGGATTAATTGGATTTTGATTTGGACTTTACTGATTTCTCCGCTCTAATTCCCTTCCTCAGAATAAGCAGTGGGAGGAGGAAGGCGAATGAGCCGAGGCCATAGGTCACTTCTGGACCATAGCGCCAGAACAAGGTAGCTGACACGATGGGACCAAAACTCCGAGCCAGAGCACCCAGTGATCGGAAAATCCCAATAGCGACCCCATTCTCACTCGGAGAACCAACTTGGGACGCAGCTAGGGAAGTGAGACATGGACCCACAATCCCAGAACCTAATAAGAAAATGAGTTTGAATGTAATTGAATTAAGTGAGCTAGGATAGGCATGAATCAATTACCAAACGAGTAGAAAAAGAGTCCTGCGTAGAGCATGAAGGGTTCCGTAGAGAATCCAATGAGGATGAAAGCAGGGATCATAATGAAAATTCCAAAGGTGGCTGCTGGTCCTTCGAGTCCTTCCTTGAGTCTCCGTGTGAGGACACCCTGGATGAAGGCCATGCTGATCCCTACAAAGGTGAACATCCTCCCCTGCTCCTGTGGCGTATAGCCCAACTTCTGGTGGGTGAGGAAAGTTAGTGTGAATTCGAGGCCACTGAAGAAGAAGATGTAGATGAAGAAAGTTAGGCCGAGGGGGATCAGACTCCTTCCAGTCGAAACTGCCTTGAACTGGAACAAGGACGGAGGCCACAAGTAGAGGGAAACACTCTTCATACCAGCCGTCGAACGCTTCTCCTGCAATTCAATCAAAATAATCAAAATAGGCAAAGTAATCAAAAACATCCAAAATAGGAATTAATTGAACTGAGGTGAGTTGTGGACTTACGGGTGGAAGTGTTTCAGGGACAAAAAGAAGGACGACGAGGAGGGAAGTTAGCGAGAGTGCAAATGACATGAGCGCCGGGCTTCCGAAATTACCCGCTTTGGCATAGTAAGCACCCAGAGCGGGTCCCACGGTAAACCCAATGGAGAAAGCACCACCGATTAGCGCCATCCCACGGGCCCTTGCTCCTGGTTCGGAGTCGTCAGCGACGATCGTCGTGCAGATTGTGACGTTGGCCCTGAAGACACCCGCCAAGAGTCTGGCCACCACAAATGAGAGGAAATCAGTTGCAAACATCCAGAGTAAGTGACTCCCGATTATCCCCACCTGGAACAAAGCAAACCATTTGGTCAATTATAATGGGTAAAAGGAAGACACCACGGAGATCCTTACAAGGCAGACAAGGAGAGAAATCCTCCGACCTTTGACATCTGAAATTGCACCAACGATTGGCGAAGAGAGAAACTGTAGAAAGCAAAAGGCAGAACCCAGGACTCCTCCAATCAGAACTCCCTCTGGCTGGGTAGTTGGAGCACCAATAAAGGTACCAAGACTTTGTGAAGCCCTTGCCACCAAGGGGTAAAGTCCACTTGGGTCATTTTCTTTGTACTTTTGTAGAATGGATGGAAAAAGAGGAAGGATCATCGTAAAGGCCACCAAATCCAGCAGGAGTGACCCTATGGTGGCCAACATTACCATTCGCTGTCCCATCTTTCCGCTTCTGTCTATAGGAAATTGAGGATTGATACACAATTTAACAAATGGAATTTATGATTGGATTCCTGTAATTTCTTACCGTGAAGTCTGGAAGTATGGAATTGATATGTTGGTATTGTACACTAACTCGATCCGATTACTTGGTTGACACCAGGATAGACAAATTGGCCTGATTGATGAATAAGAGAAAGTAGAGTGGGATTATGGAGGGTTACTGACTGGCTGATATAAATTGATTGAAATATTCATATTCAACTTCTGTTTCATGTAATTGAATTGTTAATGTGACACCTGCTGCACCTTGCTTACCTAGTGTGACGTCATGTCCGTAGCCCTCCGGTGATACGATATCCTCTCTTCTCGAGTTGACAGGTAAAAGCTCAGCTGACCGCCAGAAAAAAATAAAAATAAAAAAATAATATACCAAAATGTGTTGACTATTGTCGCGGGATGGGATGCCCAACACAGAAATTCAAACTTTTTCCTTTAGAACAACGGAAAACTCAAAAACACCCTTCATCCAATCCACGGCAGATATTGTAGATTTAAGGCTCACCTAAAATTTAGGAATTATTTCATGGAGATTTTACGCTAGAGGCATCGTTCGTGTGGAACATAAATTACTAAACAACAAATTACTAATTGTTCATTTTTTTAATTATGCAGCAGCGCGGGGTGGTGGGTTGTAATGAAATTCTACTGGATGGACTGGACTTTGGCAATGAGAATGAGATCCGGCATTCATCAGTTATATACGGGTAGTTTTTTGGAATAAGAAATATCCCAGTAATCCCACACATTTTACAAAAATTTACTAATTTTCGTCTTTGCCATTAGAAGGATGTTACTACGAAGTTTCACAATTACGGTTCAAGCTGCGTCTCGTTGATTCAATGCCTGTAGCTTTCTCAGCGTTCGGAATACCGAATCAGAAAACACAATGACTGATCCCCCAGCATTTGTATTTAAAAAAGTCAATGAGATTAAAATGTAAAAAAAATACTTGTAATTTGTTTATTTATGACTTTTTCGAAAAAATTTATGGAAAATAAATGTGAAAGAGAAGGAAGGGTGGGTTGAGCTGAGAGGAGCGGATTTGTACCGTAATCTATTTCCTCAATACTACCAAAGCAAAGGTTCGGTTCAGATAAACAAAAACAACTAAAGAGTGAATTTGAATTCCAATAGTTAAAATAATTAAGAATTAAGTAAATTGAATTGGACTAAGGGACACACTAGATAAGCATGTAGGATACTGAAAATCTTTAAGCTGACGGTTGAATCTTGAATGGATACCAAGGTATCTCGCGTCAAAGTTCTATTCGAAGGTCCCCTCACTCAGGAAATAGAAAACCTAAACTATTGAAATTAACGCGACGTTAAAATCATTCAAGTTACCTAAAACTTGACGTAATTAAAAACCAATTAACTCATAAACAATTCTCGTTTATTCAATAGGAGGCGATCGTCCGTCGCTGACCAATTCGGTCGTGTCGTAAGTTCAAAGGGATTCAGTGAGCAACTCTTCCGTTCCCTGTAAGTAGCGAATTGGTTGTCTAGTTTAATTTTAATAGGTCTAAAATAATATTTTGACAATTCCAATCTGCTCCCTGTAAGATGGCTCAGACTCATGATGGGCGTGTGATGGAGGCAAGTGGCTGGAGTACAACGGACGTCTGGCCAGTCCCAGTCGAATGTCTCCTCAATGGCATTACCTCGACGGATACGCACCTCATGTTTGGTGGAAGCCACATGATCCAGCACCAATTTCGACATCGCTTCCACCCACCGTCAATCCAACATCTCAATGGAACCTCCCACCTCATCTCCATCAATCCCAACGCCTCTCTCCCAACCCATTCCCACTCGATAATTGAGGAGAGTGTGGCCGTGGACAGGAGTGGGCAGGTTGATGGGTCAGTTGTCAACGGAGAAAATGGACAAGAAAGTCTTTCACAGAACATTCCACTGCGGGATGATGGTGAGTTACGGAAATAATTTACTTTCTATCGTCCTTGAATTCTTGACTTTATTTGATGCCTTCCACTCTGACCTTGCAGTGCTGGACGAGAGCGATGAGACCTCAGAGGATGAAGAGGACATCACAGAGAATGGAAATCAAATGTCCATAGCACACTCCCTTACTGACGCCACGCTCGTCCAAGTTCAGTGTGGTGAACAGGGTCCAGTGGTCCAGGACAATTTAGTCCACTCCCGAATCCCAATGAGCACAGAAATCCCGCATCATCACCAACTTCATCAAATTCATCAAAAGTTGGGGAACGGCGTGAGCGTGATGGGTCATGCCCCACACAGTATGCACGGAACGCCCATGAATCCCATATTCTTCCAGCAGGAGGAGGAGTTTGAGGGGAGTCCAGTGGAAGAGCCTGGAAATGACCCAAACACGGGATTCTCTGTCTATGGGAAACTCTACTACGAGCGGGAAGGTCGAGTTGTTCTTCATTTGAAGCAATGGATGGACTCACCTTCGGATCAGAACGGAGGTGGGATGACCTTTGCCCCCTCAGACCCACTCAACGGGAAGACTCTTCTGCAAGGGTGCGCTCTATGTCGATTCCGCTCCCCCAACCAGACTTCTTGTCGAAATCAAAAACAGGGCCACCGTCATACCTTCCGTGGAGTTCTTTTTACATTTGAAGAATGCACGATAGTGGAATTGTACCCTGAACAAAACCATGGAATCAATTCAGCCCAGAATGGTAAGGAACCCACTGAAATTATTCTATCCCAAGGTTATGGGTCACAAATTTCCACCTCCACTTGGGTTCGTTTCCAATTTCATTTTTCACGTGTTGAAGGATGCAGTTGATGACGATGGGGAGGAGTTTTTCAAGATAGAATCCTTTCATTTTGATTTTCTGTGAGGAAGGATACTTCTGAATAAATCCAATTAACCTTCCGTTTTATTGTTAAATTAGAAAACCACGAGGTGAGTGGATGTCGTATGTACTCTCAATCCTATCATCCACTTTCCCGAAACATTTCTTCATTCCTTACCCTATTCACTACTCTTGGAGATTTTCCCCATTTTCATTTCCTGCTTCTATTTTTCTTCCAGATCTCAAACAAAATGAGGCCAAAATCATGAGGTCACATGGAGGACAGGAGGAGCAGCACGGTCAGAATCTAGGAATCTCGGCTTACTTGCCTCGTCCGCCAGAAGAACAACTCCAGCAGCAACAGCATATGGAGATGAACCCATTGGGTGTTGTGGAACCCCCTCCAGGACTCCCAGAGGACAAAGCCCATGACCATCAGGAGTGGTGGGACGAGTTTGAATCTGATGAGGAACTCAAGGAAAATGAAGAATCCTCAGAAATAAGTGAGGATGAAGGGGAAGGCCAACCGAGTCCCATCATAGAGCAGGATCTCCACTCGTCTGGACTGAATGTCGGTGTTGGTGGTATGGAGGAGCCCACCTACCCGGAAGCATCGACCGTCTACCCCCATGAATCTTCTTTCCTCCATGAGCCGAATGACGAGGAGAGTGAAGGAAAAGTCCACTCGGAAACAAGTACGGAGCTCCACTCAATAATTCTGAGGGAAAGTCATGAAGGGAGATGTAGGGGCGAGAGCCAGGATGAGAATTTGGCCACTCCTAGGAATAATCAAGGGGACGCTGATCCAGAGGAGCTCAATTTCAGTTTGGCGGTGTCAGAAGTGGATGGTGAGGAAAGATTGGCACAGCAACCACCGCCACCAGTAACCAAACCTCACCAGCCCAGACGCAAAGGGAAGTACGTGTGTCCCTGTTGTCCCAAGGTCATGGGATTAAAGAAGAGTCTACTACTACACCTGGACGAAGAACATCCCGACAATCGTTTCAGATGCCCCAAATGTACCACTCAGTTTGGAGATGAAAAGGGACTTGGGAAACATCCTTGCATAGTCACCGGGGAGGAACCTAGAAAGTGCCGAACAGGTCGAAAGTCAAGGGCCCAAACATTGAAGACGGAACTACTTCCGGTGAGTTTGAAGGGAGAAAGTGAGAATGGGTTGAGAAATGGAGATAGGGAGCCAAGTGGACCTCGGAAACCGTCTGAAGGGAAGTGCAAGATGAGGAAGGAGAAGAAGAGGGCGTTCCCCAAGAAGACCCACCATACCCACCCGTTCTCCCCTAAAAAGTCAACCAAACCCTTTCCTTGTAACATTTGTGGGAAGAATTTCAGCGTGCAGCGTCGCCTCGACACGCACCGCCTCTCCCACGCCAATGAGAAATCCTCCCAGTGTGAGAAATGTGGTAAACGCTTTGCCCGGAAGGACAAACTGATGCGCCACATGTTCGTCCACTCCGAGGAGAAAATGTTCGAGTGCGAAGTCTGTTCGAAGCGATTCTCTCGAAGGGATAAATTGACTGATCATTTGAAGTCCCATGGAAGCCCAGACGAGTCTCACCACTGTCCATTCTGCCAGAAGGAATTCCTACGCCCCGATATTCTCAAGCAACATGTCAAACTCCATGGGATGGGAAACAAACACCAGTGCACAGACTGTCTCCGATTTGTCACGGGCAAAGAACGACTCCAGCAGCATATGGCAAGGCACGAGGAGGCCAAAGCTCAAGGTCAACCACTCCTGTGTCCCCTCTGTACTAAAAATTTTATCCAGAGACAAAGTCTGAAGGCCCACATTAAAAAGTTTCATCCTCATGCTCATGCGCGGCTCCTCTCGGACCTCGACTTTCCACCCGACCAATTTGAAATGGAGGAGGAGAGGGCGGAGTCTCCGAAAGGGGATGGCAAGACTCAAGTCGCTAGACGCCGATTCCCGTGTGACCTCTGTTCCAAACATTTTTCGAAGAAAGGGGCAGTTCTTCGTCACTCTGCAAAACATCACCCCCCACCACCCACGGCTAATGATCTCAACCCAAGGTCAACCAAAGAGAAGAAATTCAAAAAAGGGAAAAGAGCGAAAAGAATCCTTGAAATGGAGAGGCGAGGGAGTCCTAGGAATCCTTTCCCACCGGATCCCCTCTTGGTGGCCAACGGTGACATAATCCATGTGCATGGTCTCACCTTTACCTCCGCAGCCTCTGAGATTGTGAGTCCTCCAGACTCTCCACCAAGACCTTACGAGTCAGACACCCTACGTGAGGAGCTGAGTGGCGTTGAGTTTCACCTGGAGCCACCTGGGAGTGACAACTTGCCACTGACTCTGACGAGGATGGGACTGTCCCAACAAGGTGGCACTCTGCTTGGATCCCATGGACTCCTAGCTTCCAGACTCCAAACGCTTGGAAAAGAATCCACTCAACATGGGCTGAGTCAAATTCAAATTCTGCCTCCAATTTCCCAGCAAAGGAATGAGGGAGGGTTGGGAGATGAAGTGTCACTGGGTCAGCACGTGAGAGTGAGAGAGGAGACATTGATAGGGACGCCCTACGTCTATCCACACTACTACCACTGATCCCTTGACCAATTCAAAGATCTCAGTGAGAATCTGCCAACAATTTCTCTGGAATATCTCTTTAATTTTTCATCTTCAACACAATATTCATAACGATTTCCAATTTTTCATGATTTTTATTCCTTTGAATGTCTGCGGAGTAACGAGTAGTGAATAGTTAGGTAGGTTAGGCAGAAGAAGATGATGTAATTTGTTGAAAAATAATTAAAGAAGAATCATTCATGGAGGTTACGCACGTGATTCCTGTTCTGCTCTCATGTTCCAGTTCCCAATCTATTGACCTTGATTCTTGACTGGAATTAGCATGGGGGTAGAAGGTATGCAAGGGAAAGGCTACAAAGTTCCATTTTATTTAGTCAGAGGAATCTAAAATGGTTTAATGTCCCATTGTTCCACTGGCCCAAATGGCACCTGACACCCTACTACCACACTCTAAAACAATTACAATTAAACTTATGGGGAATTTAACCTTTCTTCTCGGGACGATGGAATGTGAAGTGATGCGATGGTGATAGGAAAGGGATCTCCTGATTGGTTCCTTCCTTATTCGCCTAGAAGTATTGAAAGGGGAGGAGCTTCGCCTGACCTCTCCCCTCTCCTTAGTTTGAATTAGAATAGAGACAATGGAGCCCATTGTTACCATTCGACAGACTGTCAAAGTGCCTCAGGCTAAAGCTGGAAAAGACGCGACTCTTCCCGAGTTCCCTGGCCACGTTCCCACTCTCCCAATATGGACGGACCAGGAGCCATAACAGCCCTCCTTGGACTCTTACTCCAGTGGGGGTGGCTCGTGACCTCTGACCCCCAGCACTACTGCTACACGGAACTCGTGCGGGCACTTGCTGTCAGTTGCGACAGGATCTACGCGGCCGAACCAACGGGGAATTCGAGTAAGAAAAAGCGCTGAAGAAGATGAGAATTCCTGTTCTGGAATAATAAATTAATAGGATCATGTTTACATGTTTTATTTTGTACTTAGGACGAGGTCGGAGATCAACAGAATCTGGGACTGAGTTCATCCGGAGAAGACTCCCGAGGAACGTTGTAGAGCAATGCTGCAAGAATCCGTGCAACGTGGGCACACTCCAGCGATACTGCTCCATCGTGAGGGAAGGGAGGAGGTGCGTAATTAAATTAATCAACTAATTCAATTAAATGGGGAAAGAGTACAGTTTTGAATTGTTCAGAAACTCAGGGTCAGGCGTTAATGGAACATCAACAGAGGGACAAGTTACTGGAAATCGAGTAAGCCCATACTGTTTCTATTGTTCATTTCCCCTGGACAATGGGTAGTGACATTGACATTGAGCAGCCAACTTGGCACCTGTCCAACTCTCCATCACGCTTTCTTCCTTTTATGACTTTTGGATATTAAATTCCCGTGATTTGTCTACGAAGGAAAGTTCGAGTACGGATGGGGCCAGGGGTCAAGGGTCGACCACTCCTAGCTCTGGTTTGTCCAGTTTCCAGCGATTGACGGAGCCACCCCTACCTGAGCCAGTTCCTGTCGGAGACTTTGAAAATCACTTCTACGGACAGTAGAGGTTAAGGGCTCAAAGCTCAAAATGAAGGAGGAAGAAACAAATTCAAAATCCGCGAGAATCTACCTCCCCGCCTTATTTCGCTCCAGGCAGACATTACCAAATTCTAGTCCTCATCATACCTTGTCTTAAATTAAAACTACAATTTACATTCAAATTACATTTAACCGTGTTGTTAGATAAAGAAGCTTTCTAATCAAGTTCAAAATAAAACTCAGGGGAGCCAGTTGCAAATTTTGAAAAGAAAAATAGTAATTTGCTGTTGATTATTGCAAATGCACAACCTCAATGTCGAGAAATAAAATAAGACCCTTGATTGGATGATTGGGGGATGGGGCACGAGCATCGACCCAAATTACTCAAAATTACTCCAAAATCGCTTAAAATCAACCCTCAATTCAAGTCTGTATCCCTTGACTGCGGGTCCTAATGGTGTAAAGGGTATAAAATAGGAATCCACAATTACTCCAGGTTTCACTTCCAAGAATCATTCCAGGAGAGATACCTAGAGCCCTTACCTTTGACCTGGACGCTGAATTTCGGGAAAATGCAGCAGCACTTGAGACTTCTGAGTCCAACTGTCCAGTTGGTGCTGGTGGGTGTGGTGGGCCTTTTATCCGGAGGATGGACGGATGGACACCCACAGCCCTCGAGAACTGAAGGAGGTCTTGACCCCGCCAAAGACCACCGACCTACTGATTTTAATTTGCGAATTTGTGGTCCACGAATTAGGGAAGCGATCTCAATGATCTGCACACACAAGGCAGCGTACGCCCCACACTCCGTCCACGGTAGCACAGCGCTTTCACCATTTTTTATTCTTACTTACTTTTCTAATTTTTAATTAAAATGTGACCTTTTGATTTGTTACTTACACAGAGCGAGTGGAGCGTGATTTGGTTCCACGGCGTCCCTACCGCGCAGTCGTCGACGACTGTTGTGGTCTCGGATGCAAAATTAGTGAACTGGAAAAATACTGCGGGAAACCAATCGTAAGAAGCAAGTGGAAGAGATTCAGAAAAGAAGGTTAAGTTCCCTTTATGACGCCTTGACTATTTTCGTAGGAGGAGGAGCATCCCCGCATCATGTCCCTACAAGATTTCCTTCGGGGATTGGTAGAGTTTTTCCAGCAAACTTACCCCCAGGGGCAGCAGAGTGGAGAAGGTGGGTTTGGGAGTCATCCAGGGGTGAGGCCCTGGAAGGAGAGGACAGAGGTCCGGGAGGAGACGCTGGAAACGTCAGACGAGGACGAGGACGGGAGAGTCCGAAGTGGTCATGGGCGGGGGGTCAAGGGGATGAATTCTGATGAGACAGCACGGGACAAGGAGGAGGAGGAGCGAAGGTCAAGGACAAGTTGGGGCAAAATGACCTCCATTTACTCTCCCCACCTGATCCAAGTGGATTACCACGGACGAGGTTGGTCGGGAGGGGGGATGCGACCCTCCGATCCAATACACGGGAAAATGGAAGAACACGTCTCGAACACAGGTCATGAAATTCCAGTGGTAGTTCCACAACATAGAAATTTAACCTAGGATCGTGGGCTCTCCGGTTCAATTTGTTGTTGGTTTCTCTCTCATACCTCGAGATGTGTAGCTTGGATTCCGCTTTCTGGGATGATTTATTGTTATCGCATCATGAGGACGAGGGTTGAGAGTTCAATTAAATTGACCTCCCCCACCGCCTCGTTGATTATTGATTCAGAAAAAAGTAGAAATAAAAATTCAGCACATCCAACTCCTTTTTCATTAATTTTCAGCCATTTATTTCACTGCTGTTCGGTCGTGGGGGGAAGCGACGAGTAAGTAGAGATGAGATCAATTTTCATGGGAAATGACCCTACCTTCATAATACCTCAAAGAATAGATTCTCCAGATGAAAAAAAAAGAGAACAAAGGGGGAAAATTGAAAAATAGGAGTCCATTTCTTTCCAATTTTTTAATCACAAGAAGAAAGTGGGGGAATTCAAACGTAGAAAAGGATGCTTCTCCCTCATTCCCCTGTTCAGTCTACCTTCCAATCAAGACCCAAGAAAGTCAACACTACAAAGGTCAGGGTCAATTCAGTTTTCCCATTTCCGAGTGGACCTTTCAGTGTTTTCAGTTGGAATGCTGGATGGTGGATTGGAGGCTGGAATTACCAAGTTTTCTAGAAGAAGTCTGGTTTATCATGGTGATGGGAATCCAATTCCAAAGTGCGATAGTGGTTGATCTGGGTTGATTATATTCTGCTGAGACTTGAATTTGCTGATTTCTGCCAATTGGAATGGAAATTCTGATCACACGCTCGATTCTGCTTCCCTTGACAATTTTGCTATAAAGGAATGGAATTTGCCATTTCTGGGATTGGAGGATGACAATGGCCCTAGATTCTTGGAAATGGAAACAAAAGGAAAAGATGGACAATTAATTTCAAACTCCAGTCCCCCCTTCCACTAAAAGAGCTAAGAATATTCTCCGTTTCCTTTATTCAATGCTTCAAAAGTTTATGCTAATTCATGCAATTTCATCATCAGTGCTGATTGGTTGTGTGTGGGCGAGGCTTGGTTTGAATGGGACTTGAAATCCAATTGCATTCCAATCCTCCCATCCTCATTGGGGTGGGACAAGGTGACATAAAGTCAGTGACAGGATAGTGTCGATGGCCCATTAACTACTTCATTAATTCTTAGGATCACAATTACAAATCCCCATTCCTAATTCATAACTCAAACTGTACAAGTGTCAGTACAACGTCCCAGTTCAGCGTGAAGAATTTCCAGTGACCATGAGTTCCTTACTCCTTGTTGTGCTGGTGGTGGTTCTGAAGCAGGTCAGCGGTCATCCCACTCCGCCGTCCAGCTCCACCCAAAGAGTGCTTCCGAGCCACTCCGAAAGGATTTTCGCCTGTGGGGATCGCATTCGGGAGCTCATTCGCTACGCCTGCCCACAACTGCGCAATCACGGTTACTATACCCCACGGACAGACCCGAGTCAAGGAGGTCAGAAATCCCAAGAGGGAGGATTCCAGCCCCACAATTAGGTATTAATAAAATGAATAATGAATAATTTGTAGGATTTGCCCCCAGGGGTACAAATGACCAACAGACCTCTTTAGCCGAGTCCATTCTCAAGCGTCTCCGGAGACAAATTGTAAAGGAATGCTGCAATCAGCCCTGCTATGAGAAAAATTTACAAAAGTACTGCCGAGTATTCTCACAGAGACCACGTGGGTATGGGTTAATTTCCTTTATTTCTAAATTCCACCCCACCCCCCCCCCCCACCCCCCTCTCCCTTCCCCCAGTCCCAATTTTATAATTTATGAAAATCCAATTGGAATTCAAACTTTTGTTCCCCCGCAGGGAGGAATTGGGCGGAGGGACCACGCAACGATCGAGCAGGCAGAGTTCAACATCCGTAAGTTCATTTCCATTTTGTTAACCTTTGACCCCGTAGGAGTTTTTCCTGCATGGATGGGGTAGGTAACTAAATCTGTCTGAATTTTGGGGCAAGTTGAGACTCCATTTGCATGTGACGAATCCAGAGCAGGCGACTCCTACAGCTCAAAGATGGAGGAAACTTGGAGAGGATCAGAGCAAGTGTGGGAGATTTAAGAGGCGTGGGTGTATGAAACTACGGCGGAGAAAGGTGAAGTGACCTTTGAGTCAAAGGCTTGACTACTGCCAGTGTAACTAATGCTTATAAATTGACATTTCGCATTTCTTTAATTTCTTATGAATCGAATGTGCTTTGACTACCCATATTATTATTGGGGAAATGCTTCTTTTAGTTAGGATGGGCATTTGCTTCTCCGCTCCGCTTCATTCCTCTCCTCTTGCCCTATGACCTCGGTCGGATCCTACTCACAACTAATCAGAACGAAGCATGGGCTGGTTGGGCCTCGGGGTGGGGATTGGTAAATGAAACAACCAATTTGGAATTGCCAGATATCCTAGCACTCTACCTTCCATTTCCTCTTTGGTTTGCAGCGATCTCTGAGCTTGGGGGAGACATGGACTGGAGGTGGTCATTCATGGGGTCATGATATGGAGATGAGAACAGTCCCACCAGAACCAGAGCCAGTCATCCTCCCATCAGACTACAACAATTGATAAACGTATTTCTATAAAACATCAACACAATTATTAATGCACGGAATTCTTCATTGACAACAAAGGAAGAGAGAACTGATTCATCTCCATCCATAGAGGAGACATATGTACAAACTTGTCGGAATTAAAAAAAATTAAATGACAAATTAAAACTGTATGAATTCTGTTAACGCTGATTTCCAAGTGTTGCGGTACAGAGGTTAGCTAATGCATCCATGGAGCATCCCGCTTCTGAGCAGCAGGTTTGGAGAACCTGCTTGAAGTGCTCACGGCGTATGCGCCTGTTCCAGAGGGATGGCGGCGTGACGACTTCTGACTCAGACTGGGGTGATTCTTGGTGTTGAATTGTGGTCATGAAGTTCATTCCCATTGCCCCTTCGTCATCACCTTTGACCCCAACAGGAATTAATTGATTAATTGAATCATTGAGTAAAGAATAAAAAGAGGAAGGTCATGGGGTAAGTTTACCATTTGGTTGTGTCCTCTGGATGATTCCTCTCGTTTCCTCGGCCCACCAGTATGGTTTACTTCGTTTGTTAATGAGGCATGCCCGATGGGACAAGTGGAGGATCTTCTCACTATTGCAGTCAACGTATTTACTATCTTCCCACCCAAGGGAAGGGGAGCCAAGGACCAAAAGTAACCACAACAATCTCATCACTTCCGTCCTTCCTTCTACAAAGGTCAGCCGGAGGGGTCACTGGAGTTCAAGTCTTGACTTGATGGGCTCAATTTGGATTCTGACGGAGGAATGAGACGAGACGGCAAATTTATAGAAAGTACACTTACTCTTTACAAATGGAGTCTGGATGGTAGTCGAGGAGTGGTGACATTTGGCCCCACTTGGCTTGACTTTACTTGACTAGTGTATCTGGACTGGATGAGTTTTGGGCTTGGATTCCTCTGTTTCCATTATTACGTTTCAATTGTGGAGGGGGGAATGTGGATGTCAGAATTGCAATTGGGCAATCAAACAATCCAAACAGTCTGTCTCAATTCCTTATTAATGATGTCAGAAGGACAGACAGTTAACATAGAAATACATTTTCGCTAATTGCCAACATGTATTTCTATGGAAATTAACAACGAACCGCCACACGCCTCACTGTTTTCACTTTGTTTCAATCTGTTCCCTCCCCCAAATGGGCAATCCCACCACCTCTGAGATGGACTAGGATAGAGGAATTGGGTAAAAGAAGTCAATGGACAAACAATAGAATTATAAGTTAAAGGTTCTTTATCCCGATTTCTAAATTTCTAACAAATGTTGAATAAAACTGATTTTAGATTTTAGAATTCAGAAAAAGGGGAATGGCTGAAGGGGGCAAGAGACCTCGGGGAAGAAGTCTCCATTTGAGTCCAAGTGGGATTTGGTTCTGTTGGTGGTCGAAACTAGGTTTAATTGGCGCTCTTCATCAGACTCCCTTCTCAGAGGATCCTTCCTCGACTCGTTCCTGGACCTCACCTTGCCCACTGCTCACCACTGGACTCCCATCTGAATCTCCGATCGTAGGCAAGACTCGCTTCTGTGAGGAATTGATCTTGTCTCCTAGGCTCAGTGCCATTCCCTGCAAGAGACAAAAAAAGTTGAGAGCAGTTATATATAATTGTGCTGGAAATGAAAAGTGGTGGAAATGCCCATATTCCCTGGGCTGTCCCTTACTTGACTTTTGGCTCGTATCCGAATGTGTCCAGTGACAGGGGCCAAGGGGTTCTCCAGCGGCTTCTCAATACTTAGGTTCGCCAAGGCATCCTCCCCAAAAATGGATTTGGCATAGAGCGTGGCTGCCATAAACCCACACTCGCCCATCATTGCCTAAACCACAACATTTCCAATGGATATGAGACTGGATAAATGGTTAGAGTAGAGATGACTTACTCTGGAACCAAAATTGAATTACCATTCGAAAGCCCTAGTCTGAGGCCAACGTTATGAACATTAACAGATCTGGCCTCATGCCCGGGCTTTCGAATGGTAATTCAATATTGGTTCCAGAGTAGGTTAACCTTAATTGAGAGTGGGGGTTTACCTTTTCTGGTGTCAAGCACTGCATGTTGGTTGACTTGATGAGATGTTGGAGGTATTGGTTCAAATCCATTATCGTCGTCACCACAGTCACCTGGATAAAAAACACAATTAATTGAAGAAATAAACTAAGTGACTGATGTTATGATAAGAAATGTGAAGAGGTCCTGTCACGTCTTACTTTGTTTTCCCACTCAAACTCGGTCCACATTGTTCTAAATTCTTGGTCTGTGCAACTGGCAGGTAGGATATAGTCCATGATATCAATGTGAATGTCACTCATGACGACGACATTCCGATCAGAACCTGCACCACCCACGTCATACACTGAAAACAGAATCAAAACGATAAGAATAGATATTATAATGTATTGCGATTCTATTTACCAATATTGCCAAATATGACTCCATTCTCTGTGGATGCCACCTTGATGCTGGCTCGTATGTTGGTAAAATCATGTGGACCAAGGACAAGGGCCGGTGGGCGCTCAACTAACTTGAGGTCACCCAATGTGGCCAATTCCAGAGTACAATTCTGCAGGGTATCATCTGAGACAAAAAACAAGTCACATGTGACAAAAAGTAACATGAGTCACTTTCCAATGCTCACGTGGATCTACTATGCAACAATAGAATGAAGATAACTCACTTGTTTGATTGACAATGAGGACATCGAGGACAATGTCAAATTGGTTGACATTGATATACGCTTCCGCATAGACAGGATCTGAGAATCCAGTCAGCTGCTTCACCTTGCTCAATTTGGAAGAGGAAAAGTCAATAAAGTCCTTTTTGGAATCAAAGCCCACGGCCTGACTCAGACTCGTCTCAAAGACATCTTCCCCATTCACAATGTCCGCCTTGGAGACGAGCTGGAGGAATGGGATTGACTCATCCGCCTCCACCGTCACGTTCTTCTTCTTCTTCATTTTGGTCTGACTCGCAACATAGTCCGCCTGCTCTTGGAGCATCGCCCCCAATGACTCCCGACATTTTCTACTGAAAATGAGGGAAATTTTCTCATTCATTTCTCCAAGGACACGTAGACAGACTTTGATCCTTTCCGCATCGTCAGGGGTAATGGGCTTGGCTGGAATCCCTACATAATTAATGGAGAATTAAGATTGATCCATTTAATTGAGAAAACATTGAGTATGGGGATGAAATTACTAACCTGACCCTCCGAATCGTATAATGTTGCTCAAAATGTACATGACCTCTCCTCCTAATTTATTCCGCCAACTCTCCGCACCAACTTTTCCCTCGTAAAGTTTTCTAATCAACTTCGTAAGGGAAGATGCCATGGCTGCCGCCACAAAAAAATCACCATCTTTTAAGATTTTACGAAGGGAAGGAACATTCTCATCCTAAAATCAAAGTCAAGTAATTTTAGTTAAGGTAAGTTATTGGTTGAGGGGGTCCATTAAAAACCAGATTCGGGTGAAACTATGCGGATATGTTCCATTTTTTATGCTTATTTCGTTTCCTATTTTCAGATTTTGAAAAACTGCCTGTGTTAGCCGCCATTTCCCCGAAAGTCGCCATTTTGGGGTACACTGGTCCCCACTTTATTCAGTGACCAGTCAACCGATTCAAATGTGGTTTTTTGCATTCTCTTCAGGTTGACCTGGCCTTGTACCGTTTTTCAAAAGTTTGGCGAGAATCTCAACGACAAAGGTCATTCAGAGTCACTTCCGGTTGACCTCCTTGACCCTTGCGATCTAATTTAGAAAAATATTTTTCATGCATCATTTCAGTGTAAAAACAAGACGAGTAAATATTTTGTCTAGATTAGATCATAACGGTCATGCAAGGGTCGACGAGGTCAACCGTCTCGCCAAACTTTTGTAACACGGTACAAGGCCAGGTCAACCAGAAGCGAATGCATAAAACCACATTTGAATCGGCCGCGAATTAAAACATCCAGGGAAACGAGTAAAAATACTCAGGGTGGTAGACAATTGCACCAACCTAACCTAACCTAACCACGGAGGATTGAATATAAAATTTGGTGCAATTGTCTACCACCCTGGGTAAAATAATATTGTCTCATTTGAATCGCTCGACTGGTCACTGACATTTTGGGGTACCAGTGTACCACAAAATGGCGACTTTCGGGGAAATGGCGAATAACACATGCAGTATTTCAAAATTTAAAAATAGGAAACGAAATTATCATCAAAAATGGAACATATCCGCAAAGTTTCACCCAAATCCATCGATATGAGGAATGGATCCCCTCAGTTATTATTTTAGACCATGGGTCAAGGGAGGGTCAAAAGGAGTTTACTTTGCTTGTTGTGGGCTGCATAGAAAAGGCAGATTGCGTGGCATATGTCCCATCCGAAGTTACCAATCGGGACCCTTGACTTCGTTCCACGTGAGGTTTGACTGGGTCTTGCTCCTTCTTCTCCTTGCTCTCTGGCTCAGCTTCTCCGTCTGAAATTGCTGCTTTACGAAGCTCAGACTCAACGAGAGGGAGCTAAGAAAGGGAAAAAACAAGAGGAATTGGAAGGAATGAAATGTTTTAGCTCAATATGTTGTCTTTTGCGTTACCTCCCCAAGACACTGCGTGACGAGTGCCACCAGCGCATCCACGTCCTCCTTCGCCGTTGCAAATTCCCCCAATATCCAAATGGTGGATCGAATGACTTTGGCCGAGCGAATGGAGGAAAAGATTTCAAGGAGTTTTTCCACAATCACCGGAGTGATGCCTGAAAACTTCTGAACTGCCTCACGCATAAATACCAAGACATCCGTAGCCGCCAACTCATTCTGATCGGAGAGAAACTCAGCAAGGACAGGGACGATACTTGGGGCAACTTCAGGAAACTACAACATAAAACAAAATAAAGAATGAAAATGTACAAGTACAAGGATTTTGAAGGAATAGAATGGATGAATTTCAATGAGGGCGACTGACCTTGACACAACATTGATGAAGGGTTCGGACGAGGAGTTGACGATACTTTCCTGACTCATCGTGTTCCACCGAATTATGGGTTCTCCCAACTTCCTTTCGAAGAAAAAGTACTGCCTCATGCACTGCTCTGGTAGTGAGGAGGTCAAGTGCCAAGTTGAGCGTCTTTCGACGCACTTCCAAATCTGGTGCAGCAAGGATTCGGAGAATGTCCATGACCATATCCTCCAGCACCTTTTCATGAGCAGTGACCTCGCGGAGTTGGGATAGTCGCTCCAGCACAATCAGCTTCACGTTATTGTCACTCTCCTTGATGATTAATTCGATGTAGCAAGTGGCTGCTGCCTACACAGGAGACAAAAACAGAAAACAAGATCAAATATGGGCCAGTATTTAATTCCAAATAAAAGAAGAGGCAAACTGGAAATTAATTATCACTTAACCCACCTTGATTGCCGATGGGGCAGTGGAAAGGGTGACGAGGGTCCCTGCAGCTTCGTAGCGGACGGCTGAGCTGGTTGAGGCGAGGAGATTATAAATACACCGAATGAACTTAGAACGCTCACTTGGAGTATGATGACAGACCTAAGGGTGAACGTATCATGTTGTCACCTCTCAGAATGGAAGTGGGAATAATCTTAGACTAAAAAGTGGAAAAGCTTTACTTTGTAAATCAGCTCAACAATGACGAGCTGTAGGATGTCACCAAAGTTCCCGACTTGATCCAGACAGGAAGACAGGTAGCTGAGGGCTCGTGGTTGATCCACTTGGAGCAACATCAGAAAGGCATTTCGTCGACAGGCCATGTCCTGCTCTCCCTCCAGGAAACGAGCAACCAACTCAGGAGCATCAGGAATCAGATTGTCAAAGTTCCTGTAGGCAGAGATCAAGAGTTTTGTTTTCTTGTATTAAATGATTAATTGACTACCATTCTCAATTTATGTTAATGAGACTTACTTATAAATGGTGAAGATGGCGAGGACTGCATTTCTCCTAACATATGCATGGCGATGCTCTAGACAGGTAATGATTGTAGGCATGAGTGGCTCTAGAAGCTCAGGTTCCCTCAATTTGCAGAGGAATCGGAGAGTGGATCCACGAATGAATTCATTCGGATGCTGTAAATCCTACAAAAGAATTAACAAATTCAAGACAAAATGCTCCAAACGGTATACGTGGACAAATTGCCGGAGTTCTCCTTACTTTACGGTATGAATCGCAGACTAAAATCATTTCATGCAGGAGTTTCCCATCTGGAGATGTTTTAGGCACAATTTCCCAGTAAATCAAGAGGAGTTTCTTGATGGTATGATCCTAGTAATAGAGAAACCAGAATGAAAACAAGGAGTACGTAAGGTGGCATTAAAGGACGTGCACGAAGGTAGGGGGGAGGGGGTTTGGGACAGTCAAAATTTTCCTATCTCTTGTGTGTTAAAAAGTGGACGACGAGGGGGGCGGGGTCGGGGGTCCAAAAAACCCTCGTCCACGCCAATGTCCTTTTTGAATGCCGTCTAATTAATTAATAAAGTAAGACTATTTTACCTGTAGGGGCAAACAGAAGCGAATGATGGTCATAAGGAGTCCAGGGAGTTTCTCTCCGCTGAGGATCATGTAGATGACCTTCTTGAGTGCTTCCGTCTTGGTCTTCAGATCACCCTTCTCTGTTACAATTAAAATGACAATTAGTCACGTATTTGGACAGGAATACAAAAGGTGACGTGATTTACCTAGGTCAGTACGGAGTTGAGCTTCATTCGGTTGTTCGACATCGCTAGGTTGGTTGATGATAGTATATGACGGCGGTTCCGTACTGCCGGCCTTATCCTTCATTGTATGGATGTGGAAGGAGTTGCAGGAACAGATTGTGAAAGTGGCAGAGAAATGATCCTACCCTTCTTCGCCGAATGACCTGATGACGAGCGGAGTTGAGTCGGTATGATCTAAGATCTGTCCCTAAAGAGATGAAGGAAATCAACCAATATGCAGGTTGACTTCCAACCGTTTGTTGATGTTGATTGACAGTTTAGAAATCCCAATTTCAGACTTGACTGAACTTAACTTTGAACTTTTACAGAAAAGAAAGAAGAGAAGACAGACTGACGTGTTGCTTTGGTTGTTCGGTCCCAGAGTTGTAAAAAAGTGCCAGGATGAGACAGAGGTCTCCTCCACCCTCCATAATCTACTCGCCACAAATAAAAGTCAACAAACTTAATTTCATATTTTATTAAATTCGTGTATTTTACTTTTATTTATAAATGAATCGAAAATTCATTTTCCTTTTACCAATTAACCGCCAACTTCATTATTTAGTTGTATCATTTCTCTTTTAGCTCCCAGCTTCAAGTTTCATGGGTTCTCAATACCTTTACGAAATCTTGAGTCCAAAATTAACAAATTTTTATAAATTCTCTATCTCTTTAAGCCTAGGTTTAGGAGACATGTTAAATTCCATAAGAGCTTTTGGAGGATATTTGAGGACTTTGGGACGACGTAGGAGCTCAATTAAAAGTTTGTTGAAGGCAGGGGAGCATTCTCAACAGAAATACACGGGCGTTTGGTCATCCAGTGTTTTCTTTTCCGGATTTTTAATGTGTAACGATGACTCAGTGTTGAGGAGTCCTTGACTACGGCTTCCAATGCTCGTAGTTCTGAAAATTGAACTTAACTTCCCAAAAGCCCGTGTATTTTTTTAGACCCATTGTCTTGAACAAACTTACTTCCTAAGTTTTTATAAAGCAATATCTTCCCTTTTTATCAGCGCACCGCAGCAACAGAAAGGTACATTTTATTGACATAACTTCTTCGTGAAAATCTACATAAATATTTATTTGCTCAAACATAATAAATTAAAATGAACTTTTTTATTTTTTATGATTTAGTATCATTACGCTGGTATTTTAAATGCGATTTAATCCAGACAATATCAACATTTTTAACTGCGAATCTACGAAGTAGAAAGTGGTTTATCGAACTTATTAAACAGGAGATCAGCGGTTAGAGACGCCGGTTTCCTGCATTTGAAAAATCATGGTTCTCATGACCTCATCCTCGACTGCTTCAAACGTTCGGCGTTCATTAGCCTTCTTATCAGTCAGCAGCCCTTATAGTCAATATTTAATGCACATAGTTACGCCTTAGCGGGGACTCTGGGTTAACAACGCTACCAGTGTCTCCATGTCAACTCCTAATCCCTGAAGCCAAAGTGTCAAAACCATCTTTTGATAGTTCATTTGAGCTGGAACCTAAATCAGGGCTTTGAAGTCATGCAGACAGTGTGCACAAATTCTTAGCGAAACCGTGGGAGCATGGGTGCTTGCTAATTGTACTCTGCATCCCTTGATTTGTGTGGGCGAGCGGGTGCTTGCTAAAGATACTCTGCCACCCCTTGTTATTGAAGCCGTTAAGAAACCTTAATGGGGACGCGGACATAGCCTTATCAACGTGCAAGGGCTTATCAACGTGCCTATTAGAATCCTCTTAGAATACGAGTATTGGAGAGGGGGGTTTTGATGGAGTTAGTCTCAGTGTCATTTTGCTCGATATGATTAGCAGTCTCATCTCCCTTATAATGCCAAAGGTACTCTGCTTCCCTTGAATTATCGGGATGCGCGGGTCCTTGCTAAAGGTACTCTGCATCCCTTGATTTGACTCAAATTCAAAACTCAAATTGGGCGTGTTAACAAAACTGGTCAAAATGTGCATCATAAAATCTACAACTCAAATTGGGCGTCTTAGCAAAACTGGTCAAAATGTCCTCTTAGCATTCAATAAACGTTTATTGAGTCATTTCATTTCAATTTTGCTTCTTAGCATTCAATCAAATTGTTTATTTTGATTATCAGTTTCATCGCCCTTCGCCCAAGTCAGTGTCTTCTACTTCATCATGATAGTCAATCTGATCTCTTATCATGATAGTGAGTCTCACCTCGCTTATGATGATAGTCAGTTTTATCTTCCTCATTATGCTGATCAGTCTATATGTCCCTCGATTCGTGGTTTTCTACACAGTTTCTACTGATTTTTTTTATGTAATTTTTCTGTAATTTTTCACAGTGGTATTTTAAACTCGATTAGGTTTTAATCATATTCATCTTTTGATTCTTTTGAGTGGCGGTGTCTGAGTGCGTTGGGTGCATGACTCCATGGTTCAGGGTGAATTTCCTTGGCGGTGTCTTTTACCTTTTTTATCCGGGGTAGAATGGGGGTGGGTGTTATATTCCCTCAATCCCACCACCCTTCAACTTTTTGTAAACTTCAACAAGGATTTCCCAAAGACAACCAAAAAATAAATAATAAAGGAAATCAGACCGGAGGAGGAGGAGACGTGAAAGTAATCCTCGGATTCTTTGATTAATTTCAGTCTCATAGTTAATTAACTCACTTTGAGGCGGGAGGGCAATGATGGGCAATGCTGAATTGAAACAGTAGTCCATTGACAATCATCAGAAACCCACAGGCAAGTAATTCCGTAACAACTAACTCGCATAGAAGTTTTTGAGGGTTCGTTCAATTAGAATTTTTTAATTTTTTAACTTCTGATTAAATTTGTAATCTTTTGCGATTTTAGAATTTCTCCAACCCCTTTCTCACTCCTTGGCCAAAGGATTTGAGAATTATGACACGGTTGGCGGATTACGTCATGATTGTGGGGTACACAGAGAAGAAATCGCATGGTAAAAAGACTGTCATGTGTCATGTGTCATTTATTTCAGATTGAAATCAGATAATTGGTTTTCCTAACTATTAAACTTGTTTATTCTGCTGTAGAAGGTGCGGGGGGATCAGGGGAACTTCTCCAAAGATTTCCTGTCAAAGATTGGCTAGATGAACCCTTTATGAACAACATGGAAGTCGTAAGCTAATGCATCTTCATGACTCATCCCCCCCTCCCCCTCCCCACTATTTAATTTTGTTCTTTGGTTGCATTGGTTAAATTACACGGAGGGCTTTTTCTTATTGTCAGCCGCGTCTGGTGACATTTTGACTTATTCATTTTATTTGCTTCCAGTTCTGGCAGCCTCTAGGGTGGAATTTATCTCCAGAGCGGAAGGATCCAACTTTCTTCATGTGTGTTCTGACAGACACTTATGGTACCCGGCGGTACTGCTCGTGCCTGAGCTTTCATGAAAAGTATGCAATTGTACAGACGAAACCGGTAGATGAGGTAAGCAAATATTAGGTTGTCTATGTTATGCTAGCATAAAAGCATTCGATTTGTGATTAATTGTAATTTTTTTTTTACAGGATGAGGAAGTTGACGGGAGAGTGGAAGGAGGGCGTAGTTTGGTCGAATCATTGCGCCCATTCCAATTTAAAGGGGATTTATATGCTCCCAAAGTCCTCTGCATTGCATCAAGACTCAATTTGAGTGACACCTTTAGAGTAATTCCTATTCATTAAAAACTCAAGTCAAGTCAAGTCGAAGTATGGCTTTACATCTAAATATATTATTACTAACTAGTAATGTATTTAGGTGTAAGGACGTGGACTCAGTCAAGTCCAGATTCTAATTCTGTTTTCTCCATCTGTCAGTATTGCCTGGGCACAATCTACTCTGCATTTGTCGATCGTTCACAGACGAGGCTCGAAGTTTTGATTGGGAATCTACTGGGACAAGTGAAGGTGCCACCAGCAGGTGGTCCACAGATTCGGTTCTCAATTGGGCGTGGGGATCTCCAGGTCATTCAACCCCCATTGACCCCAAATATCCCTATCACAGGGACATCAGTTGCCTTACTCGTCCAACAAATTGGTAAAATCCATTACTCTATGTAGATTTGTCAGTTCTCTTCCACCCAAATTCATAAAGCAGAGCTAAAGGAAAACATTTTTTTTAAATACTCATTCTTGTGTTTTGTTTTAGGAATCAACAATCTCCTTCTCCTTTTCTCTGCCGTCATGACTGAGCAGAAGATTTTGTTCCATTCCAAGTCCAGTTCGAGACTCCATGATGCCTGTGGTGCGCTGTCTGCCTTAATGTTTCCCTTCAAGTGGCTCCACACGTTCATTCCTCTCCTTCCTGCCACCCTGGTCGAAGTGGTTCAGTCTCCGACGCCATTCCTCATTGGCCTCCTAACAGAGGCAAGGGAAACCATCACGGAGAGTCTCGTAAGGAGGAATACACTATAAAAACACGAAATAAAAGAAATGGTCTAATTGTTGTTTGTCGTGCTACTTAGGTTGATGTGATACAAGTTGATTTGGATGGTGGGTCAATCGATGTACCTGATGTTCTTCCCCGCAAGGCCTTCCGTCCTCGAGCAGAGACTGATCCAGAACTAGGGAAAACGAGTAAGAAGGGAACCAAGACAGGGCGGAGTTGGAGGAAGCTCAAGGAAGGGAAACTCGATGTGCTGGAGGGTGAGGAATACTCCGCTCCAAAAGTTGATTCTGGTGGGGATGAGTTAGGCACAAGCCTCGTCCCGCGTGTTCCTGATTCCTTGTGGGCGGAAGCCTTTGATCTCCTCACTGCCGTTCTTCATCCCGAATTGGCATCTTGTGACCACGCATTTCCACCACTGGCAGTCAAACCCTCCGTCCCTTTCCAGCTGGACAAAGAGATACGGGCGATATTTATGAGACTCCTGGCCCACCTCCTCCAGGGATATCGCTCATGTCTGGTCTTGATTAGAATCCATCCAGCTCCCGTCATCACGTTCCATCAAGTAAACACATTACGCTACTAATTACTTTTGTAACATCTATGAGGCTGCAGTTCATTACTTACTAGTTGGTCCTTTCCTTATTGCTCTTAATGGTTTTCTAGGCAAAATTTCTCGGGGCTCGTGGACTGAGTTCAAATCAATTTGTGACGAACCTTTTAAACTGCCAGGGGTTCAATCAGTTTGTATCAGAGCGTGGATCTCCTTTCCGTCCGGTTGACCTTTGGGATGAACTCTACGATGCTTTCAATGGACAGCTGGAGGAGGAAAAGGCTGATCCCAAGGTTCTTCATCAGCACGTCAATGTGAGTTTACTCTTTCAAAAGTTATTTTAAAGTTTGACTGGAATGTTGGATGCTGTTCTATGAATATGTGGGTATATGAACAGGAGCTTGCTGAGCAGTTGGCGGAGAATGAATGTCCCAATGGTCAGCACTATGCCCCGAAGATGGCCCGCCCACCAGACTGGTCCCAGACAAGAACCAACGTGACTTGCTTTCCCCAGCTTGACGTTGATTTGGTAGAAGAGACAATTCGTGATGGAATTTCTAAGCAATTGGATCGTTACAACAGCGTCTCCAAGAGGAATCAGCCCAAAGTTGTTCCCTTTGGGCCCAAGATCCTCCAACCCCTCGATCATTCACTTCCCGTTGTCAACAACTCTGCACGGCGACTAGAGGTATACAACAAAAGAGAACAATGCAAAACAATGGGAGAATGTTCAGAATGAAATTAAGCATAATTGAATTTGATGCTCATGTTGCCCCTCCTTAGGTGCTGAGGACGTGCATTGATCAAATATTTGGAAACCAAATCCCATTGGCAGCTAAAAGTATTCACGCAGTCAAGAAAGCCCTTGGGAGTCGATCAGCCAAGTTGGTCCTCTGTGAGGAGCTTCGTCGTCACGTGAGTGCGAATGTGGCGATGCTGGACAGACAGCAGTTTGACCTCGTCGTTACCCTCATGCAATGTGCGCTCCAGGTGAATTACCTAAAACAGGATTCAGATGCAAAGGTGAACCGGATAAGGTTAAGGGCCTTTAGGACTGTTTTATTTTTTTCTGCAGGGCACAAGTGAGACGGATGAAGAAGGCGTGGCAGCTGCCCTCCTCCCGCTGGCAACAAGTTTCTGTAGGAAGTTATGTACTGGGGTCATTCAATTTGCATACTCATGTCTCCAGGACTATGCTGTCTGGAGGAATCAAAGTTTTTGGGAAGCATCCTTCTATTCTGACGTCCAAAAGGATATTCTGTCTCTCTACACACCCAGAATGGAGCCTGCGGTGTACAACAACAATCATAGTCCCATCTACCACATTGACGTAAGGAGATGATGCTACATGATGAAACATGATCGTACATGGCCATTTGACATTCATTGAATCCTGAATTCTAGCGACAAAAGTATGTGAAGGGGTCAGAGTTCACTGCGCTCGATATTGCCGGAGAGCAACTGCGCATTGCTCCCACGCTGGATGCTGGAAAGTTGAAGGAACTGTCCGTGAGTGATGAGTCGACACTCTACAGTCAAGCCATGCATTATGTCAACCGAATGGTCTACCTCCTCACACCCCTCGACCCACCAACCAAAAAGGAAAAGGAATCACATCAAACCCACCACCACCATCATCATCACCACCACCACCACCTAGGAGACAATGTGTCCAATATCACAAGGTTAGGTCACGATGCATTTTTCCCTTCACTATATTTTATATTGAAATATTCATCTGACGTCTGGCATCCTTGTAACCCACTTCTTTCCAGTGTTGCTGAGAGTGACAGCGTTGGAGGGGAAAGTGGTTTTGAGGACCATGACGCTGTGATTGAGACTGGAGTGATGGTGACAAAACTTGTAGGACGATTTGTAGACAAGGTTTGTTCAGAAGGGGGAGTGACAGAGGAGCATCTTCGTAGTCTGAGTAAAATGATCCCAAGTGTGGTTGAGATCCACCTGGAGACAATTGAGGGCGTGAGTCGGGAGTCGAAGCGCCTTCCACCAATTCCAAAGTCCCGTATCCCAAGTCCACAATTTCTACCTGGTGAAGATTTGGTCATGGATGCCATCCGTGTCGTCCTCCTCACGGATGGGCGAGAGATTGGGGAGACTGTGGGTGGGACAGCCAGTGATACTCCTACCCATCTCAACAAGTCTCCTATCCCTGCCGAGGGTGCACTTTTCTTTACAAATTATCGACTCATCTTCAAGGGGCATCCCGCAGATCAAACAGGTTAGAACCAGTACAGTACAACGAATTGAAAACCAGGCACCTACTTTTATCCAGGATTGGCTTTGATATATTCAAATGATCATCTGCTTTTACCGTTTGTTTTGTTTAGTTCCATTGCAAGTTGTGATTCGTTCCTTCCCTCTCACTTCCGTCACTAAGGAAAAGAGATTCAATGTCACTGACTTTGGACACAAGGACCAGGAAGGTACGCTAATTCGATCAGCCACGTGCCAAGTTCTGAAACTTGCCTTTGACGAGGAGGTTGGAGGAGAAGCGATTGAAACTTTTCGGAAAACTCTCCAGCGACTCCGGTTCCCACCAGATATTTTCCAGTACTTTGCATTTGTTGGGCAAACTATTCTGCCCGGATCTCCTTTCCAAACGGTCAAGGATAAAAACACTACACTCAAGTATGGCCAAAACGAACTACTAAAATTCTTTCAATTTTGGTTCCCAGATTCGATAATGTTTTCCTTTTTTTTCTTTCCAGGGTATTTGCCAAGAAGACGCTTCTTATGACTGCCAAGAAAGTTGGTGTGAAGCACAAGGCAAACCTCAAGAAGCAAAAGTACGTGCTGAAGAATTGGGTGCCTGGGAGTGGGGGTACCCTCCCACCAAATACCAAGTATGGAGGAACTGGTGGTGGGAGTCCATTGGGTGGGAACGATGGGGATGATGCCTCTCGTAAGTAAACAAACTCAACTATCCTAATGGGACTCCTTTTATGCTTCCTATTAAAAATCCAATCATCTGCTTTGCCTTACTTAATTTATTGAAAGAATCCTAGGCACATTGTAGTGGGTTATGGTTACTAACTAACTTGTAGTTTTGGTAACTAGTTTTGGCTTGATTAATAAGCGATCGTTGTCTTTTAACTCACGTTGTCTCACACTTCATTTCTCTTTGTGTGTCTCTTTTGGTCCAGTGGGCTCACGGAGTTCCCTCTCAGAAGGTAAATCACAATTCCCTCACTCTGCCTTCATCCTCTGCCGCCATTGCTACGGAACTTGACTGGATTTAACCAACCTAAGACTATGACTGCAAACTGCAATAGTAGTGGAAGAGAAATTATTAAAAAGTGGTTCACTAATTCCATGTTTCCTTTCCAGTTTCTGATGATGAGTGTCTCCAGTCTGTTTTATCCTCAACGCTCTCTGCTCCTTCTTCTGATGCCAAGACGCTTGAGAGGATCCTGGAGAGACCTTATGCCAAGGACTGGAAAAGACTCGGACTCGGAACAACACCTAGGTCTCCAGGCTCATCTGCCCTCACAATCCTCAACAAGGTAGAGTCCATGAGATTCTCATTTGCCAACTGCACGTATGGGATGTGCGGGACATATCCTGCCCTCCTCGTCGTCCCGCAAGGAATCAATGATGAGACGCTGAAGAAGGTAGCAGGTGGCTACAACTGCGGGAGAGTCCCAGTCGTCACATGGCGACATCCAACGACGAGAGCTCTTCTCCTGCGGGGGGCTGCACTCAATAGTCGCGGGATAGCAGTACGTGTCTTTGGAGGTCAAAAAGCACCTGGTATTCAGAAACATCGCTAACATCAATTTTGAACATTAGGACTTCCATTGTAGTCTAGAGTTATGAATTCTTTGTTTGCAGGTGGTGGAATGAGCGAGGGGACTCCAATGGATCAAGAAAGTTTTCTCAGGGCCATAATGAATGCGACCCCAGGACAAGGTGGGAGACCTTCTTCCATTCTTGGTATTTTTGACAGCACGCTCAGTCTCGACTCTCTCCTCACCACACACCCCTACGATGGATCCACTCAGAACACTCCGGACGTAGGGCGGAAAGGAACCACGAATCGATTCATCAAGGCAATTGACACCCTCAGGTACGCGGCGTCGGCAGCGGGGTAAGTGGGCACTCTTCCCACTCAGTACCACCACCCTTACAAATAACAAAATTCCAATGGCATATTAATCCAAACCTGGCAATTTCTGGAAAGAACATACATGATTGATTTGTGTTTTTAGGACGAGTGGTGGCAAGGGGACTTCACCCTCTAAGAATTGGGTTGGGATAAGACCAAGGAAGAGCCTGCCCAAGGGGCTCCCCACCACCTCAACCTCAGTCCCATTCTCCACTCCAAGGATCCTAGAGCCACGGGAGAGTCGAGGTCTCGGCCTGGGTGAAGGAGTTTCTGGAGGAAACAGAACTCCCATTCTATACGTCTTCATGGATAAATCAAGGGTCAAGGTACTACACCTGTACTATCAGTCCCGGATGAAATAATTCTTGGATTTGTGTTGGGATTTAATTTAATTTGTCATATTCTTCTCATTAGACGCTCAAGAGTGAGAGTTGGTCAAAGGTGGAGTACATTCCAGTTAACCCATGTCCAGATATTGTAAAGATCCGTGAGTCATTTAAGTCCCTTCTGAGGGGCTGCATCCCTTCCTCGCCCACCACCAAGACAGAAGACAATTTCCTAAGGGCATTTGGGCGATCTGAGTGGTTGCTCCACTTGCAGAGTGTCCTCAGGATCTCTGGTGCTGTTTTGGATCTCCTTGACCTTCAGGGTTCATCTGTCATGCTCTGCCTTGGGGATGGGGCTGACATCACTTCACAAGTAAAACTAAGCCGTCGCCATGAAAATCTCCACTTATTCTTTTTCGGTGGTGTATGAATTCTGAGGCCTAATTTTGTTATTTGTGTGTCCATTTACAGTTGTCCTCCTTGTCTCAACTCTGCCTTGACCCCTACTACCGAACCATGGAAGGTTTCAATGTTTTGGTGGAAAAGGAGTGGCTTGCCTTTGGTCACAAGTTTTCTGAGCGTAACAACTTGAGTGGGATGGAAGGATACAAGGGAAAGGAACTCATCACACCCATCTTTATCCAATTCTTGGATTTGGTACACCAGGTATTACAACGCATTTCCCTTTCTCCATTCTACCCAATAGAAACGGAGTACGTATCTGATTTTTCCTGTTTAGATTATGAAGCAGTTCCCTTTGTCTTTTGAGTTCAATCAAACCTATCTCAAGTTCTTGGCCTATCATTCTATCTCATCAAGATTTAGGACTTTTCTCCTGGACTCGGAGTATGAGCGAGTGATGCTGGGATTTGTGGCTCTGGATGACAAGCGTGGCTCACTTCCAAGACAGTACAAGGGAGTGGACGGAGGCTCGGATGATGAGACTCTTTACATGGGTAACCTCCCCTAAATCAAGCAATCAATTAATCGACAGGGCATTTATGTCAGTAAAGAGTTTTTATTGAACTTGTAGGACGCTCCACAGGATCCAATGGGCATCAGAATAGTCTTGGGCACAGCATCTTTGAGTATATTGACAAAGTCAACGCCAAGTCACCCGTGTTTTTCAACTTTTGCTATGAGAAGGGAGCTGAGATTCAGGTGGGCTGAGATATACCCGCTTGTTAGATTTAGTTGAGCAATTTTAATGAAATTCAATTTAATGATGGTTGTTTCTGGTTTAGGTTCTCCGTCCAATGTCCGAAATGAGCAACCTCGTGGTGTGGGATTACTTTGTAGAGGAGAACTTAGGCGTGGGTTCTCCGTATGATTTCGAACTACTCATGACCTCGGAGTTTCCACATGAGGAAAAGGGAGAGGAAGACCCGAAGGAAGGGTTCATGCATAAGAAAATCAAGGACTCGAGGAGAGTCGTTTCTACAGTGTAAGTATGAAATTTCATCCCAAGCGCGTGCAGCCATCTGATGTCTACTTTTGTTGTTAGGGTTGATTTGGCTGAGAGAGCAATTCCAGACTTTTTTAGCTACACGCTGGGTGAGCTCAATCGCCTGGAGGCAGAGACGGGTCTCCTCCATCAGAGTTGGAAGGTTAAATGGGAGAAGGTGGAGAGTAGTCCGAATAACCTCGTCACACCATCAGAGGCCACTCAATCATTCTACCGTGGACCCTCGATGTCAATTGTAGGAATCCGGAAGGTCAACTCTGCGTTCCATCGCAAGTCCACCGTGGACATTTTGCTCCAAGGGAAACTGGTGAGATCGAGTGACTTGACTGGGCTTACATCACATCACTTTACGAAAAGAGCCTTCACTGCCCTCGAGACATGTGCCGTTTGCTCTGGGTTTCTCTTTGGGAAGGTACTAACCACCTTTACCATTATGCTATCATTGTATTATTCCAGTATTTTTGAGTCTTTTCCTTTGTTCCAGTTGGCCCTTCAATGTGACCAATGTGGACTCTGCTCCCATGAGAGATGTGCTGAGGGGATCACGGTCTGCCTAGGCCAAGAACCAACGTTTGGTAATCAAGGATTAGGACTGCCTGCGAACTACGACGGTGCGACATTCTTAACATGATGAAAGTGGCATTTATTCATCGTTTGTTGTGGTTTTTATTAGAAATGCCGCCTGGGATGTCAATGTCCCTTCAAGCCCCAGAGACTTTCTACAAGCACTTCCAGTCTGCAGTGACAGAGGACAGGGCCTATGAGGGGTACTTGTTCAAACGGGGGGCGCTGCTCAAGGGATGGAGACAGCGCTGGTTTGTCTTGGATTCCACCAAACACCAACTTCGATACTACGAGTCCCCACAGGACTCACACTCGAAAGGATTCATAGGTAAGGGTCATTCTGGTCATCCCAGGTTGTTTAGTTGGAACTTATAACGAAGTCTTACTTCTCTTACTCTTATATTCTCCGTTGTAGATTTGTCGGAAGTGAAGAGATGTGGGTATCCAGAATCCCTAGTCCCGCGTGAGAGAGCAGACGATCTCTGCCACTTCGAAGTGAGTCTCCTTTCATTCTTTCCAACTTTTTACTTAATTTTATTTAATCGTGTGTTAATCCCTAAGATCAAGACGACGAAGCGAGTATACAATTTTGCATCTTCAAATTCTGAAAAAGCGTCTGAATGGATTGAGAAGATCCAAGGATGCTTAATCTGAAGAGGATAATTGAATGGATCCATACTCTTCTTCTTCTCAAATTAAGTTCATCAATCAAGCAATCGACCAATCAGGAATCTTCAATTAATCATCAATTAATCTCGAGAGTTCAATTACCTTACATTTTCCTTACCCCAATGGAGAGTGGGCAGAGAGTTAGTGAGACTAACCTACTAATCCTAACCACATTTGATATTCTCAGCCAATGATTCAATGAGTAACATGAAAGACTACTGTTGTCACTTAAATGGACTGAGGAGGGGCGCTCAAGGGACTTCACTCTACTCCAAAGTCAAGGGGGGTCCCTTGACATTGACCTCTCTTGCTTCCCACTGAGCAAGTCCACCGAGTACTCTTCCAAACTCACTTACACCTTACGCCTACACTCACTCAAAAGTCGGTAGTGCCCTTACCAGTCCACCTTTTCTATTTTGTATTTTCATATTCGTTGTTCTGGAATCCCCCACCAGTCGCCACCGCTGGCACTGCAACTTTCCTTCTCCAGCGGTGTTGTAGTTTTAGGATAAGGATAGGAGGTATGTTTGTTTTTGATTGGTTGGATCCCATCAACTGACTCTTTCCGCAATAGTCCTAAAGCCACCTGTTAGTTGTAATTAATTATTATGGATCAATTGACTCTGGTTGAAGAATCCTATAGGAACCCCATGATCTTTCATTCTTTTTTTGTTTCTCTTGATTTAATCGAGACAATTCAATTGTCAATTTAATCCATTGTAGTCGGGAACTCTTATTATGCATGTGGAGTTTTGGAATCCAATTTTCCAGTCCTCCATTTTCACTCTGGTCACTTCAAAGTAACAAAGTATGATTAATGGATTTTTATAGTTTTTTAGTTGAGGATTGTGATTACTACCTTGGATAATTAATTAATTAAAACACTTGAATTTATATAGATGCTGAAAGTACAAGAATAGTAGGTATACATTAAGGAATCAGTATGCTATTCGCCGTTCATTGGATTTAATTTTGTTACTGAATCCGTTGATTACTTTGCTGAATTGTTTGCCTTAATTTGCTGGATAATGGGAAGAAAGGAAAGTGAAAGGTCAAATACTCCTCTTGAAGTTAATTAATTGCAGTTAATTATGAATATGCATTAATGTAATCCTCTCTTTCATCACTTGACTGAAGTAAGTAAATCAAGATGGATGGATGCTTTCGTTCTTTTTAGCTTTTAACTCAGTATTCTTTTTAAAAAAGAGAAAGTACTTATGTGGGAAAAGAGAAAGACTTCGTGATTTTTGAGGGAGGTAGGAAGAGACCATTTCCACTTTCGCTCCTTGTCTTTGTCCTGTTGCCAGATTTCCAATCCAATCTGTATCTCTGTAGTAGTAATTCTAATTCTAATAATTCTTTTTCTCTTGTTGTTTACGAGACAAAGGGATGGGAAGACACCACTTGGCAACAGCCACACAAGCACTTTCACCACATTCATCTAAGGTAACAAATCAATCACTATTCTTCCAATTTTTTAAATTTAATTGATCCATTTCCTATTTTTATATTATTTAGGCATTATTCCACCAAGACCAGAACCCAGACACCAGAGGATATTACACCCAAACAGCAAACAGGTCAACCAGCATCATCCCTATTCCAGAGTTGTCTAACCCTGACCTGACCCTTTGCCCACTTCAAAAAAATCCAGAATCAACATGGACAGCAATCAAAGAAATTCATACTGAAAAGAAGAAAGGTCCACTGTCAGTCATCCTTACCCCACCCCCTTACCGAGTAAAGCATAGTATACACATTCTTAGTCACTTGTTCACGAATCATGATTGGGTTGACCTTCCTGCTTCCTCACTTCTTTTTTTTTTCAGGGAGATGAGCCGGAGTGGAGTACCTCCTGGTGGTTCCAACAATTCAGGCCAGAAGAATATCCTACTTAAGTGCATCCTACTCGGAGATGGAGGGGTCGGTAAAAGCTGCATCATGAATCGCTTCGTCTCTAATCGCTTCGACGCACATTCCTTTCATACCATCGGGGTCGAATTCCTGAATAAGGAGATGGAAGCAGGAGGTCAAATGTATACTCTACAGGTCAACCATCACCTCTTCATGGCTTTTAAGTTAACGCACAAGTAATCATAGATGACACAAGTCTAATTTTGGTGGGTCTTTTTGTTCTTAGATTTGGGACACTGCAGGTCAAGAGAGGTGAGATCATTTGGACTAAGAAAAAAAAAAAGAGGACTATTATGCAAAATGAAATGATCTTCATTAGGTTCAAGTCTCTCCGAACTCCATTCTACCGTGGGTCCGATATTTGTCTACTCACCTTCTCCCTCGATGACCGACAGAGTTTCAATAACCTCGTGACCTGGCGAGAGGAGTTTCTCTACTATGCTGATGTGGTGGACAAGGACACTTTCCCTTTTGTTGTTTTAGGGAACAAAGTGGACATTGAGCCAGAGAAGCGTGAAGTTCCCTATGAGACGGTAATTCATTTATTAATCGTAAAGTAAAGAATTGAGTCTTGAGCTAAATTCAGACAAGGTTCAGCATGTTTTAATTTTAAAATATTGATTGCGTAGGTGCTGGATTGGTGTGGTGGTAATGGGAACCTCCCGTATATTGAGACGAGTGCCAAGGAGAGTACGAATGTCCAACTGGCGTTTGTATCTGCCCTCGAGCGATGGGTCAAGTTGGACTCGACACAGGAGAAGCCCTACACGGGCCAAACTGTGAATATTGGCAATAGAACCGAACGAAGTTCGACTGGTGTGTCATCAACACAATTCTCCTGCTGCTTCACCAATTGAAACGCAACCAACCACCCACCTTCCCAAACGGAAATCTTCGCAGTTTGAACTCGTAGTTAGGATTTTGTGATATTTATAATTTGAAGCTCACGCCCAAGTCCCCCTTACAAACTTCATTTGCATTTTTAAACTTGACTGGTTCCAAAGTAACCTCTGACTCAGATTATGACCCCTCTTCCCGCTTATGAATGTTGGATCTGTTAAATTATATATACATATTAAAGTATTTTTGACAGAGGACACTACAGAACTTAATCTCACTTTCCATATTTCTTTAGTGTTTAATTTCAGGGAACCGCACCGCCGTGGACTCCCCTGCTAACAGTAAACGTTAACCGGCGACCAAGTGCACGCTCGGCTTGTACTTTTTTGTACTATGGGCAATACATTTCTCTTCTCGTTTGGTTAGGTTAGGTTCAAGTTGAGCGTGCACTTGGTCGCCCGTTAACGTCTAGTCCTGCTAACCAGGGTTTTTCCAGTGGAAACGAGCAGAATCGGACTCTGCTCGTTTCCACTGGAAAAACCCTGCTGCTAACGATCAATTTTTGAAAAACGTCGTTTACTTGTCATTGTCATAGTTTACTCTACTACTGGTTCCGTAACAATTAAAATTTGTCTCTCTCACCTTCGGCTCCCTAGTAGAGCAAAAAAGCACCTAAAAATTTTCTAAATTTTGTTCTTCGAATTTTTAACTTTTTTAAAGCAGAAGTTATAAAATAGGCCAATTGTAGCTCTGCTACATCTCCAGAATTTTGACAATATAAAAATTATTTTTTGCAATTGAGTGCAAAGTTTCCGTAATGCTAAAAGTCCATTAAATTTGGTAAAAATATGTAAGGTGAGTCTTGCTAAGTGGTGTCGGGGGGCAAGTGGTGTTACACGAGATATTTTTGTTATTAATGAACGAAATTAAATG
>JAQIWD010000047.1:0-45335 GCA_034694825.1 Anurida granaria
TTAATAATTGGTTCACTCTTGCTCAAGTATTAATTCGGAATTTTAATTTGGAAGTGCTGAAAATAAAGCCAAAAAACACTGACGGTACTTAATAACAACTTCATTGTAATTGACGTTAACGCCTAAAACTGTTGTCGTGTATTAACCACGGACAATACTCTTAATTTCGGGTGGCGCTGCTTATAAGGTGGAGGACGGAGAGTATTGTTCCACCTGTATTTTCACCCTCCATCCTGCAAAATTCCTCCTCCTGAGGTGCTCCCCTAAACTTTGTTTTTACAAATGTTGTCTTTCCTTGAGATGTTGACTGACTTCCTTTGGGTATTTCTTCTTTGCTGTCAAGAGTCAAAAGGGCTCGAAATGAGCACAAGAGATCATTCAGTGAAACAGTCTGCACGTCAACCAGTTTTAGTCTTAAGTTAAGTGGTATTAAATTGGGGTTAAGAAGGTCTTTGGTAAATAAACCAACAGCTGACACTCAAGTGCTCCTCAACTGACATTGACAGGCACGAGGCAAAACACCACTGGATTCCATCTTCCAGGTTTCATAAAATCATTAATTACGTCACGTTTATAAACAAGCTCTCATTTCGTAGAGACGAGACGCAACGCCCAGTATCTAAATCAGAATTTATATCTTCCAGAGATCTGTCCATCATTCCGCCCCGGTTTAGTCAAGGTCAAGTGCGGCGGCATCGCCGGGAATTCAATCAATCGAAATAGGAACAGCTTGAAGAACATGGCCGTGGACTGAAATGTAACGGATTGACAATTGTACGTTAGTGGTTTTAATTGTCTAAATTATTGATTTTACTTGTTTGCATGCAAGCAAACGCAAACAGGATGGCGTTTAGCATTGCTTCAGTGTTTTCATTAAGGTTGGGGTAGGAGTAGGATGATTCATGTTTAGAAGCCGCCATGTTCTAGGAAGGAGGACCTTTATTTGATATGCGAAAATGAATTTAAACGCTTTCACCTAATTTCACACTTTAATTCTTCGCTTTCGCTAAACCCTGCTGCCGTTAAATTGTTAGTTTAAGGATTCCTTTCTTTATGCATGTTAGGTGTTAATGAGGCGTATGATGGGGATTGCTAGGGAAACTTTATTGTAAAATTCAGGGTTAACCGCGACCACCGCTATCAGCAGCTGATTCTGAAATACTTTACCGTTGTTTCTTGCCTATTGTGTTTTGGGCACGGAAGGGTTCGGGGGAGTAAATTGCATTTAAACAAGAAATCACGCAAAAATGTTGTTCCATTATTCACCTAATTTCATTTCCGTTGAAAATGAGAGGTTGATTACCGCAATCCGCAAACCTTTTTACCTTACTCCAGTCCGGTAGCGTATTATTATTTATAAGTTAATTCATGGGTATTCTAGGATTAGATTTCCATTTAGCCAATTGACATGGAAATTAGATCTTGTCTTGACCTGCATGCATGACAAAATCCTTTAAGGTCCCCTGACTCTGTGAAGAATCAGCGGAGGGTTTCGTATTACTACAAAGCATGCATAACGATTAGTTTAGTTGACATTTTCCTCCCATGCTATATTGGGTTTGCCCTTGAGTAATTTATCATTTCTGATGCTAATCTTTATATTTCTCTTGTCTCTCCATTATTACCAGAATTCCCAAATGGTTTTCAATTCTTTGTCGACGAAATGATTTGGTAATAAAGTTTTCCTGTTTAGTCATCAACCAAAACTTGGTAATATTAATAAAAATGGGCTTTATTAGTATTGTGGAAAGTGGGTGCTTCTGCTTGCGCTCTAGCACTAGTTGCGGTATGAATCTAAATTAGACTTTTCCGTTTTGTTAGCAGCAATTATTAGTTGTAGTGAGTCTAATTCTAGAGGCGGAGGTCGTTGGTGACCCTGTTAATGGGCAACGGTTGAGCAGCAGTGCGGAAGCGAAGCCAAGGACAAATTTTACTAAAAGTCACAAATCTAATCCAAATCTCAGCACCCAGTCACCGTCAACGTCACCCACCATTAAAATTATAATTTTCTTCCCTTTCAATCTGTATTTTCACTTTTGGTGCAGTTGGAGCCTGTAGTCACTTCAATTGCAATGGCGTAGCAGTTGTCGTTTACGCACTAACTCCTGACTTTTGTTGTTCGACTCTCATTGATTGTCATTGTCCATTGTTTCCATTCACCCTCGAATGGACTTATTTTTATCGATTTGGCACGAGGTTCCTTGGAAATCCTTCAGTATTAGCACAGTTTCAGTTAAGTGTTGTTCAGCTCAGACAGTTTGCCTTGGTTGGTGAAAGTGAGGACCCAATTGTCTTGACGTTCCTTGCCTCCTAGGAAATTCATTCTGTGCATATGTCCAGATTGGGACGAGAGGTTGAAGTGGGCCTTGTAATTGGTAATCAACAACTAATGCTTTTCAGTTGATAAGATATGACGTAAGGGTTAATGTGGAAATTAATGGATTTAGTCAGCATTTTGATCCCAGTCCCGTTACCCGTTCTTCTCCGTTCGTTGCTCTAATTGAGAACGTTGATACCCTTAATCTAATATTTACGGACGGGTTAACGGAGAAGGTCGCCGTGTGACAGCAGTGGACACTGCGTCAGTTCCGTTTAATTGAAACTTTCAGGATGTGAAAATGATTAGTCACCAACTGGAGTGAAGGGAAAGTGATTGTGTTTGTGTACTTATTAATCCCTTTCGCGTCTTTTATAGGTCAACTCTGATTATTAATCAATTGGAGGAACTACGGAGAAGTGTGTCATCAGTGGGCAGTTGGAATGGGTGAAATGCGCACTGAAATCTTTCTGGAGGAAGACTTCTGGAGGGAAGTTGAAAGTAATGGGAGTGCTGTTCCCGTTGATGAAGATGAGGGACGAGGATATTTAACTGATGAAGGTAAGATCAAAGCAAATTTAAAGGTTTGGATTCTGTTTGATTTTTTATGAATTCTTGGTTAAATCGTAAACTTTGTTTTTCCAGGTGAGACTGAGGCGGATTGGTTAAATGAGGTTGGTTTTGGAGAATTGTCACAACAGTGGCGCCAGGGTAAAAGTCTCCCAGAAAGTGACGTTGGTCATGCTGTTCAGACGCTTAGTCTAAAACCCCATCAGGCAGACGCTGTGAGAAAACGGATCCGGACGCTTAACGCTACGCTCAAGAAGAGAAGGAAGAATCAGCGAAGGCCGCCGGATGTTCGAAGTTTTTTCCAAAATGACACTGCAGAGAACAAAGTGAGGAGACCAAGACGTACTCCAGAGATGGCGGAAATTTTTCTTGTTTGGTGTATTAAACAAATTCATTTTGTGCATTGCAGGATTCTTCCCGAAGTGCAACGCCAGACTCACTGGACTCGGAAGAATTTGTCGACTCGTCACCGCCGCGGCGTCCATCTACTCCGAACTACTTGGAAAACTTGCTGTAAGACCTCGCTTGCGAAATTTTCATCTGCTTCGCCTTGACAATGTTTGAAATTCATGCATAACGGTATAAAAATAATAATATATCGTTCCTTGAATTTGGTAAAATTTCAATTGAAATGGGAAGATATAGCCAAGATGTTTTTATAACGTACATATTAACCTGATGTGTTCTTCTGCCTTTGTATCCTGTCATGTTTTCTTGTATATATGATTTTTTAACTTGTAGAGATCGTTCCGATGCTGGCGGCGTCCCATCCTTTGTCTCCGTTTTTGACACTCAGCCCCTGAGTATCAGTTCTGTCCAATCTCCCAGGAGCAATCGGGACATCTTCAAGCATGCGATCCGATTTCCCATCAAGGGTAATGCAACTGATGAAGGAGAAATTGCAACGGATGATATCACTGGTATGCTCAAGTTAATCAGTTGCTTGATGGAAGAAAACTAACGACCCTTCTGAATATTTCAGGAATTGAAATGATTAACTACCACAACATTGGGACAATTTATATGAAAGGGTACCTTCACTCCAGGAAACCAATTCCAGTTCCAATGAGTCACGGAGCACTTATCCAAAATAATCAAACTACCAACACGGAAATCAATAGTAGAACCTACAATGCTTCGTCAAACAAAATCGGGTTTACAGAGGAGTTGACGAAACAGCATGGGACCAAAGATGAAAATTTGCTCGTAAGAGTTGAATCTCCTCTTTATATTCAATTTTTAGTAACAAAAAATGTGATTCATGGTGGTGTTTATTTGATTCGTTAGGATGAAAATTCCTTTGTGGATCCTTCTGGCCTAACAAGGTTTAGTGACCTTAGCCAAGATGATTTGAGAAAACTTCGTCCTATTCTGTTGATGGAATTGACGGCCCAATGTGATCACTTGAACATTCAAATCCGTCGGCGAAAAACTCCGAGAGGGCACAAGAAGCCGAGCGTTGGAGAAGAAGTCCCACCAGGAATCTTTGGTCTTTCTCTGGACGCACTTCTCGCCAAGGATCGGAGACTTACTGGAGAAATGTCGCTTCAAGTACCCATTATCTTCGATAAGCTACTGAACCACCTCTGGAAGCGATCCATGAACGATGAAGTTCGTTTTTTCCTACAAATATTTTCAATTCAAATGTAATTTGCTTAAATTTAACCTAATTTACTTGTCATTGTATTTCCCAGGGCCTCTTGCGGATCGCTGGCAACAAGGCAAAGATCAATGACCTCAGATCCACTTTTGAATCTAGTCTCTACAACGAACCCGAACAAGTAGGTTACCCTTGATCAAATTCTAGATAGAGTCGCTGACTTTTGTTTCTTATTGCCAAGGTTGATGCTGCGATGCGTCAATGCTCTTCTCACGATGTGGCGAATTTGCTCAAACAATTCCTGCGGGAACTTCCGGTCCCTGTGCTCGGATTTGAATATATTGACACATTCTTCGACGTCGCGGGTAAATTTCCTGTAATTAATACAATCTAATTCACCGAATCTATATACGTGCCTTATATTCCCTTAGGCGAGCTCAAAGATCGGAGCCAGGAGAGTTGTATGCGTTTACTTGTACTTTTGCTTCCCGAGTCTCACCAAGCTGTCCTTAGCCTACTGCTTGACTTCCTGAGAGACGTAATCAAAAATTCGGAAGTGAACAAGATGGGATTGAATAACGTCGCACTCATGCTTGCCCCTAACCTTGTTCCCTCCTCATCCCTCAACATTCGATCACAAAACAAAGAAGTGAGACACTGAAATGACCATAACGCTTGGCATGAAAGTATACAAAAGGCTTAAGCGTTTACGTTATTTTCCCCATTTGTAGATTAGCCGAGCGGCGACATCGGTATGCTTGACTCAGTCCCTGATCCGAAATGGTACTTCACTCTTTGTCGTTCCTGGTGATCTGCTGTCTCAGATGCGACAAATCAACGACTCTGTAAGACAAAAGAAGCTGAAGGGTGTCCGGAAGACTCTATCTGCCCAGAATTCCTTCAAAGTCTCAGCTCCGCAGATAGGATTCCCAGAAGTTCTTCTTCCGGTACACGCTGGGACAACGGCAGGCGACATTGTCCTCTTGTACGGTTAAAATCAAATTAGCAGAAAACAACTGCGTCGAATTACGATTTCCATCCTTGATTTCCTTATTGCGCCTCTTTACAGTTTGCTGGAGGAGGCAGAACGGAAGGCTGAATTCCTGGAGAGGGAAGGGAATGGGATGGGCGGGGTTGGTTCTCCGGTGGCTCCTGGAAATCGACGGAGAGGTGCTGGTCGCGGGGAGTTTGGGAAGACGCCACAAGGGCCCAGCCTCAGCTGCCTTCTGGCTTCAATCAACAAGGAGAGTCACGCCTTATACGAAGTCGGAGGCAACATTGGTAAGTGCAAATGAGGTTGAGGAAACCGCCATTTTGTAACTTTTGGCGAATGCGGAATATTGGATTTTGCAAATTCTTTACGACTGTTCCGAATCCATTCATTGCGCCAATCCAACAGGACGAGGGCATTGCGCTTAGCAAATGAATGAAGTTAAAGGGGATCAAACGAAGCGGACCGTTTCAAGGTGATTCTCGATTTGAAATTCGACACAGGAACAATGAGACGTCCCTGGACGGAGGGCACATACAAAATGGCCAACTGATGGCTAGCATTACCGCAAATCTTTATCCAGGCAGATGAGAATGTGGGAGATCTTGTTCCCATCGAGCCTAGTCATGGTTACTTGGTTGTGGAGGAAACCAATTTTCTCAAAAGGATTTCCCTGTGGAAATAAACGATGGGAACATACGAGTGAAGGACGTCCGTCCTAAGACCATTTCCGATTGATGGAATGAAGGGTCGATTCAAGGATCTTCTCCTAATAATGGATCGGAGCCAAGAGACTTTTTCCTGTTTATTCCACCTGCTCCATCTCCTTTCTGGTATTTTCCAAGGCAGATTGTTTGTTTCTTGTTGATCCAGGTCAACGCCTTCTTTCCCTTCTTTAGTTTTGTAGGTCACAAGGAAAATTTTCTTGTTCCACCACCACCTAACCTGTCAGTCTCAATTTCAGTCAATGGAAAATCGGGGGTGAATAATTGAATTCGTTGAATGGAAGAGTGGATGTAGAACCTGAACCTTTCCGGGGTCTTTTTTGGGTGGCGTTCCTAAAAATTGAACTTTCTTTTCAACTGATTGAGTTTGAGTGCCTATGACCTGGAAATGGGGCCAATTTGGTTAGTCGAAAGAGATGCGGGGAATGGGGTACACGGGGAAAGTTCTCAATTGGAAACTTCCTCCTTTTTGTTTTTGAACCACCGCCACATAATTTATAGTCCACTTCTTCTAATGGTTATTTTGGGAGCAGAGAATTTTGATGGGTAGAGATGCCGCGTTGACTTTCTCCACTTGTCATCCATCCCATTTGCTTAGTGCATTCGTTTGGGAGTTTGATTCCAATTGTTATGTCCTTTTTAGAGGCTCTTTGGTTTCAGGTATCCCTACGGAAAAGACATTCAAATGCTGATTCGACGACTCTCGGCTCTTGTTCTGTGAATGACAAAAGAAAAGATGGGAATCGGATCATTGTTCGTTGAATCCTTTACTGTTTTTGGAAGAGAGGATCAGGGGAATTTTATCCCAAAGGACAAAACTTTTCTCTCTCTCTGTTGAATCCTTGGGTTCTTTTGTTTTCCTGAGGTCGATGATCTCGGGTATTGGAATTCTTTCACTGATTGTCTTTTTCATGCCTGCTACTCCTGGAACTCGGAAAGTTCGGCCTAGAAAAGAGGAGCAATCATGCACTCCACCAAGTTCAATTCCAATAATGTCACCGCCGCGCGTATCAAATACTTGTTTCCCGTTTGCTAAATTCTTTATTCATTTCTTCCGCAGGGTATAGAAGGGTTGACCCTTCTGCACTTGTTCCGGCTATCATCCGAGATAATCCCAGCGCTGCTTGGGTCCTACGATGCTCCCATCGGCACTCGGCTGCCCAAACACTCTCAAGGAACCAATGAAAAAAACGAAGGCGTTCATGACTATTAACTAACTGGAGATGTAGAAAAAGACATTCCTCCGCCAAAGAAGTGAAATATAATTTTGTATTAATATAACAGAGAGTTTATATTTATTTTCATGTGACAACTGTTTTTTGACTTTCAAGAATCTTGCCAGCAGGTAATCCTCCCGTTTGCGTCAAATGTTTAATTGTAGAAGGGTAGAATTTTTTTCTACTTGGTGGTGCTTAGACTTAATCAATTGTAGAAATAAAGGTTGTAAATTGAAATTGAAAACTAGGCACAACTACTCTCAAACCAACGAGCTTGGGACCCCTCAAAACCATTCTGAGAGACCAGCTTATGGAAAATTTCATTAGCTGGCCTCTCGGAAGGGGTTTTGAAGGGTCCCAGGCTAGTTTGTTTTAGAGTTTACAATCAAAATATTCGGGAATTCTGAAATTGAATTTGGCTTGTGTCGGTGCCCCAGTTTTCTCTTTGGATTTTATGGGAGTGCGATTTCTAGCGTTTGCCCGCTGAATGCGCATTTCTAGGTCACCAGAGAAGGATTTAAAGGTGGAACTAAGCCCATTACCCCGTCAATTAGTAATTGAAGATTCAAGTTTATGATAGTTTCGCTGGTCCGACTTGTTGTAACTATGCGACTCTGGGTGGTATCAGTCGTGTGCCTGGGCCTATTGGCAGTGGTGCTGGAGGAATCAAGCGTCGATGGGATCCCTTTCAGTGGTGTGACTCCTAATCTTTCTACGGGATGGTTTCATAAGTCTGGACCTACGGAATCCCTTGTTTTTGGACTCATTGTTCTCAAGGTACGTTAATCAAAACATGGTCACCCATCCACGTTCTTAACGAAAAGTTACACGCATTGACATTGGGATTTTAGGTCCTGGCTCTGCGCATGGCCGGAGTCTTTCCGTACAACATGAATGAGCTCTTTGCCGAAGGGAATTTTCTTGGGAACCAATTGAAATCATGGCGGAAACGGAAGTCGTCGACCAGCAGGAATCAGAGGGATCTCCGCTCAATCCTTGCTCAAGCGCGAAATGTATTGGAGACTTCCGAAGACGAAATGCAGATTGTGGATCGGGTCCTTCTCGTAAGTCCACTGACCTGTGACCTATGACCTTGCCCAAATATTTATATTGACCAATCCTAATGCCTTCTTGTGACTTCTGCAGGGTCTTCGGAGAATTGATTCCCACGACTGCTTCCTCAAGCACCTCTGCAACATCAACCAAAAGAAAATGGTAGCAAAGTCCTCTCCCTCTGATGATCAAATCCTCCAAATTTTCTCGCAAGTGACCACTTTTGTCTCTTCCTATGAGTGCTTCTATAATTTCTGAAATTCTTCTAGAATGAAGCGGAAATCCAAACTCGGTGATGTCCGGAAGCTTTTCCGTGAAGCCCTTCGTCCTGAGCCGGTTGACTGCGACGCCAAATTCGCGCTCTGCCCCCTTGGCCCCGAGGACTTTACCCTCCCCAGCATCCTCAACGGGATATTCTAATTTATGCCGTGCTGGCCAGAAGCAAATAAATTATCGGATTGATCCGTGAATTAAGTCCTCATTCTATTATGCAAACATTCAAATTCTCAGTTCGTAAAGTTTGGATTTCTAAGGAGAAGTTGACAGAAGGGGGTTGACCCAAGGGACGTCCAAGGGGCGTACTCCCTAGAAAGCTCCCTACGAAGCAACAATTTTACCCAAAACTGACCAGTGATGGACAAGAATTGACTTGATTGTTGTTGTCCTCAAGGGAGTCTTTAGGGATGGGTCCTGACAATAGGAAGGGGCCTGAGGACCAAATGACCACTTGATTACGCAACCACCAAAAATTAAAATTGGGATTATGGGCATTGGCCCGAATGGGCGTGGGGTTGTTAGGATGGTTGGACATGGAATGATCCTTTTGTATTGTATTGTTATTCAAGTGGTGGGCTATTGTGCTGAGGCGTCTGGTTGGAATCAATTGTTCCCTGACTCTTCTCAAGTGGGTTCTTGGGCCTTCACTTTCCCTGAGCCCAAGGATAGGGGGGGATATGTTCCAGCACTTGTTCCAGCACTGGAAGTGCTGGAGAAAGAAGTGAAAGTGAATGAAATGTAAATAAGAGAAAAGAACTTGGCAGGGAACAAAAGAAGGAACAACCACTTAACCACCACCAGCGATTCTATTTCCGTGGAATCAAACACAAGTCGCCTTAATCCTTCACCCACTACAAAAGTCATCAACACCACTTCCAATCCTCACCACAGGTTTCCAAGAGTAGGGATCAACAAATGCTGGAAATGCGGCAAAAAAATCATGATGCATTAATTTTTACAATGTAAGTTCCGAATAAAATGGGGCAGATGCAGAAGATTGAGTTTTAAAATGTCCTGCAGACGTCATGGATTTATGGAGCGCCCGATTCTTACTTTTTACTTACTTTGGAATCCTGAATCAGGATAAACATTTGCGAATTAACGTAAGAAAATAATTAATTCAGAGCCCAACATTTTGGAATTTTTCGAATTATTTTACAAGAGTTGCCTGATTCTAAGCTCGTTCTTAGAATTTTTAAACTTTTGAGCATTTTCATAAATCAACAGCATTTTTCATTTTTTGGTGAAAAATCATCTCTACTTTCAATAAAACTAAACTTTGACTTTTGTTTTTTCATCATTTCGTGTTGAGAGGCTGAAACCGGCGGCGGTGGCGGTGGATTCAGCGCTGCGGTCTAAGAAAGCGCCAAGGTCTTTCCTCAGCCTGTTTTGCTTGCGTCCTGGTCCTGTACCATCTCGTTGGTTCCTTCCTTCATTGTGGCCAAAAAGTGCCAGGGATGTGCCTAATTTGTATTTTGTGGTTTTCATGGGAGAAAGTGTTTCCTTTCTCCCTGATCCCTCTACTGGATCTCCTCTGGGAAAGGGAAGTGGACATGGACAATTGGATCCATTGGATCGGAGGTAGGGGGATATGATGAAGGGACTCTGAGATTTTGTTCCGACCAACTTTCCCACGCGACTCACACGCGTCCTTCCCCATGTCACAAAGAGACCCTCCTCCCCTTTTCATCTTTCCTTCTTTTATTATTGCATTTTGAGGCTGAGATCTGTACATCCATCCTTATTTACTTTCCCACGTGACTAGAGGATCCTAATTACAGAGTGACTTGACTAAATATGGACAGCTTCCTAATGCTCCTCTTCCTTCCGCAACCCTTTCCCCTCTGGTTGCCCTTTTCCAAATCCTAAGCCTGGCGCTTTCCGCTCCTAGTACGCAAGCTCAGCCCCCCAAGGTCGATAAGGCTTCCCATTTGGTACGTAAATCGTAGATGAATTGTTGGCCATGTTTTGGTTGGGGAAGGCATACGGGGTCAACCCATAACCCCCTGTCGGGTTCCGCTCCTGTGGGGATGAACCAATGGTATGGTTGAGCTGGTGGTAGCGCTGGAGTGGCTGGTGGTGGTGCTCCATGTGGATGTTCGTATTTGTACTCATGTACTGTTCTGGGGGTTCCATCAGCGAGGACTGCTGGGGAGGGGGTCCTGGAAGTCAGACGTAAATTATTACAAACAATATACAAAATCAACAGCGCCCCGTCGCTCCGCCGCGCGCGGAAGGGGCAGAAAGTTGGCTGGTCTGATTTCTTGAATTTTTGAATCCGCGCTGGAGTTTTTTTCAGGCGGGTCTTACCTGTGTTGGTGGCGCTGAGGTTGTGGTGGGGCAAGGTGTAGTTTGGCGTCGCCAGTGTCCAGGATGAAGCTGCAGCCTGCTTGTTGGCCAGTTCCCTCTGGGTAAGGGCTCCATGGAGGTGTGACATGAGGCGTTGACATAAGGGGTCATGAGCGTCCATGCCCTCACTCTGCAAGTAGACCGTAGTCTCCCGAATGCATTCTCGGAAGCCCACCGTATGGTAATCCATGAGATACTTTTGGGGATCGTATGCAAAGGCATCAAATCCTGAAAAGTGAAGATTCGAAAGATTATAATTAGGAAAGATGCCCGGATGGTGCTGGATGCTGGGCAAGATACTGGAGAAGATGATTCTGGGTGGATGTAATTTCCACAGGAATCTTCCCGAGGATAATTAATGTCTGATAAGGAAATTCCGGTTTGGCTTTATCTCGGACTTTTCCCACAGTTTTGAAACTACGAGGGAAAAAAAACGAAACGGCGGCGACGACGACTTAGGCCTTAGCTGCCTGGACTTAAGGGGAGGGAGGGCTTCTTTTCAGCTACTTTTCACTCCCGCGTACTTTACTTGCTTTTCAGTTTTTTTCTTGAGATTAATACCAAGTCTCGGGAACCGGATTTAAAGTCTAGTTCGTGATCAATTCCGTGGATGCCCTTTCGTGATCTACGACTTCTAGAAAGCCCCGAAAAAAACTTGAGCCTCCCTCCCTGCTCCCAAGGAAGCAACAAGTGCAACTTCCTTGGACTTGAAAAATTTTGAAATTCCATCAAAGTGCTTCTCGAAGGCCGAAAAGGAAGGCTCGCTTGAGAGCCTGAGCTGTGAACCTGTGAGCCAAGGCCAAGATCAAGATGAGATCGTTTGGTTAAATTGGAATTGGATGAATGGCTGTTTTGATTGTAAGTGCATCGTAGGGGTCCACGGTGCGGTGGGAGTGTGTTTAATTGGTTGGTAATTTGGTTGGCGCCGTCGGAGGGTCAAAGGGGAGTCAATTGTGGGGGGATTGGGAGCATAGGGAGCAGGGCCTGGAACTCCTCCGACTCGACCCACCTGACAACCCGCAATTACGTAATCCCAAAGCATCCAACTCATCAATCACAACACACCTCATTACAGGAACCACTTACAATCTCAGCATACCCTCTTAATCATTCCAGCGATAAGGATCAAGGGAGAAAGCGCTGGAACTTAGATACGGAATCAAAGGGAAAGCGCTGGAATGCAAGCGAAGAAAGTGGGAAGAAAAACTGAATCCTTTCGGTGAAATGTGGGCTCAGCTTCCCACTGGGACTTTCTCTGATCTTCTTTCTTAGCCTAAGGGTCCCTTAGGCTAAGGGGGAAATGGAAGTATGTAACCTTGGGCCCTTACCTTTGGCGTGAATCATCTTCAAGTGGTCCACTGTCATCTGGAGGATCTCTGCTTTCTCCAGCTTCGCTGAGCCTTGCTTCTCAAAGGCTGTTGGAACGAGGCGTCGGAGCTCAGTGAGGCTGTTGTTGATGCGATCCCGCCGTCGCTTCTCGATGACCCCACGCCGCTTCTTCCGCGTCACCCCCTGGTGTCCACATTCTGGTGGAGTGAGACAACTAAACCCCAAAAAATTTCAAAAAAGTTACAAATTTGTCGCCAAAGGGGCTCACAAGTTTTGGAAATTTGGGAAATGTTAACCCGTCCCGCCCCTTTTCTTACAACTACCGAAAATTCAACTCATGGAAATTGAAACAAAAAAATTTCGTCAAGCTCACCTGCTTTTGTGATCCGAAAAAAGGTCATCGCAGTCACTGTCGCTGAGGGCCCTCTTTGCCATTTTCCAATTTCGTTCCGTAAGGAGTCAAGGCAGGTCAAGTGACAATTTCGAGGGAGATTTCAGACTGGTTTCTTATCCTTCACTTCCAAGTCACAGATTCAGCTGCGGCCGTCACTGTTTTTTTTGTCTCTTTTGCAAAACGGATCTTCTGTTGAGGTTGATTATGTAAATATGCCAAAGAAGACAAGACGTTGGGTTCCCACGGTTCGACTTTGGCTTCAACCCACACTTTGGCACTTGGCAAAAAAAACTTTGTAAGATCGGTTATTGTCCCTTAAGATCCCAGCACTGGGCGACTTATCTCTCAGCCAATAAGGCTTTAAGGCTGTAAACTAACGCCGGCGGAATTGTTCCCAAATTTTAATTATTGTCACAAAGATTTCTGTATTTCCGGGGCCCAGGATTTGGTACCTATCCGTCGTCGGACTGCCACGTGTCTGACGGTGGTCTGAGCAAGTGACTGGACTGGAGGCCGTCGGTCGTCGAGCGAAGGGCTCCGTAAGGGCTCCAGCAGGAAACCCCCGTCCGCAACAATGGACATGCAGCAGAGACGGAGATCAGGCCGTCGGAGGGAACAAGTGAGACCGAAGGGAAGATCGTGGGAACGGGATCTCATCCCAACACAAGAGCAAACAACTGTCGACGCTTCCAAATCCACCCAGATCCCCCCTAACTAATTCCCTTCGGGTAAACTAATTTTTAACCCAATTAAATTAATTTTAAGGTCAATCCAGTCCAGGGTGGCCTTGGGCTTTCAATTTCCTCCTCCAGCATTTGGGGTTAACGGAGGTCAGGGTGTTTGCCAATTTATGGGGCCTGTTGCTTCCCTCACTCCGACATGTGACAGTAGGGAGTGAAGGGGGACCTTGCCGGGAGTTTAATTGGTTCCCACCGTTTGGATGAAGATGAAGCGTCGCTAAACGGAGGACTTTTCCCATGGACAGAGCCAAGGAAACGACGAAGGACAAGCGAAGACCCACGCCCAACCAACCACCGACGACGGGTCCAGCATAGCACCGCTTCCTTCATCCGCCGGATCCTTTTTCCACAAAACAGGAACTGAGATTTCGGGTTTCAAAGAAAAAAAAGATGAACGGAGGTCGACCACGCTTACAAGATTATTCAAATGGAAACCCTTTTTTGTAGCAAAATTATGAACGTTGGATCCAATTTTGCTGAACAATTTTCGTTTAGGGCTCACGAGGGAGCCTCACGTCGTGTAGCCGTCTCGACGCTTGAAGGGATTTTGGTTGGAAATTATGGAAGTCAGAGCATTGTCCTCACCGTTTTATCATAAAGGTCCGTGACCTTTCATGCACTTTGTGGTGGAATTGACAGTTTTTGTAATTTAATCTCTAGATTTTCTACCTGCGGGCATGAAATTCATCAGAAGGAAAGTTATACCTTTCTCCTTCCCGTCCCATCTGCGCGTCTCCAGCACAAAAGCGGAGGATTTTCGGCTTGAGAAATTCCAGAGGTTCCAGAGGCGCTTTTCCCGTCACTCTCCAGATGCATCCTGTTTCAATTTGGACAATGACCTTTGCTAAGCTAGCCGTGCAAGGCGTATGGGAAAAAAACAATCGAATCCCTAAACCTCCGCGAATCCATCTGGTTCCTTTGAACTTCCAAGTGTTGTTGATCCCGGGGTTGATTGTTTTCCAAGTTGTTTCCAAAACGGAATGCGTGTTGTTGTTGCGGGATGCCTGGAGAAAGTTGAAGGAATTCCGTTCCTCAGCATTCAATTTCCAGGGCCAGGAAGTAGGTGTCTATGAATTCGGAAGTTTGTTAATTGTGTGGATTTGGAAGGATTCTCGAGGCCTTTCACCTCCGCTCCTGAACACAAATAAAAGAAAGACTCGCAAAGTCCTAAACATGCACTTAAACCCCACCTCCCCGCCCCCCTCCTTCCCAGATCGCGGAAGCAAAAACTTTCATCATCAAACATAGGCTCCCCGTTGTCTATTTTTACCTGGAGGTGTGCTATAAACTTTTCCCAACTAGAAAATCCCGCTTTCTCCTTTATCCGGTCCTCTCCTGAGAGAGTCCGGGACGGGGACGATGGCAGTTCCAAATGAATTTTATGTGATGTAGTTCAGGAGGAAGTGAAAGGAATTCCCTCGTTGAGAATTTTAGAAACTGGGTCACTTGATTTAATTTCCTTTCTTTGCTCTTTTCATTGGGTCAAAGGAGGTCGTTTCTCCAAGACGGTTCCAGCAGGGTCCTTCCAGGACTCTCATTCATGATGATGTTCATGGAAGGGGCTTCGAACCCCCACTTGTCCTCATCCAAATCCGGTTGGATTTCCATTGACATTTCCAATCATCCACTCCCCTTGAGTTTGAATGGGAAGGGATCATCTTCCTCCACCAATCCATTGCAGAGACCAAGGATCAGCCGGGATTTTGTAAACTTTGACCCCAGGGAGATATTAAAAGCTCAAAATCCAATCCACCCAATCAGCGACCCAGTATTTTTAAAAACCGGGACAAGTGAACGGGTAAGTGTAGGAACAATATTGGAAATCTTGATTAGCTCACGACTGACGATTTTAAAGGGGATGAGGGATGGGTCTTAAAATCGGGTAAATGGGAAGACGGAAAAGGTTTCGGGGTGTTTGGATTGTGCCAAGGGTCTCCGACCTTCGAAGGGCCCTTAGGAAGGAACTCATTCATTCTTTTCCTTCCCTTCATCTGTAGAAGGGAGGGAGGAAGGCGGTGAATCATAAGACCTTCGACGCCCTTCTCATCTTCTTGGGCCAAAGGTCATCTAATCTTCCCAGACTTTACGAAGCCTGGCCCATTAGGTTCAGAGGAAGAAGGAAAGGAAGGGAGCTTTTGGTGCTTCTGGAACCGGAACTGCCAAATTCAGTGGATTCTTAATTGGAAACAATGTAATTGTGCATGAAAATGTGTCAGGTGAATTCATTTCATTCAGAATGGGACGGGGAATAAAAGGACGCGGGATCAGATTCGGAAGTTTCTTGAATGGGACCTTCTGTTTTCATTTCGGGAAGAGGGATTGGGTTTTTTTTCGGGGAAATTGTAACTAGTGACACCGTGGGAACGTCTTTCCCGGAACGAGGGATCCCAAACGAAGGGTGGATGGAGGGTATGCATGATGCTAAGTTCGGCTCGGTCTTGTTTTCATGGGGACGGACGTGTTGCCCGCCGGAAGGAGGTCACCCGGGACACACGAGACAGAGCGACGCTTTCCTCAATCCAGGAAATCCAGAATAGAATTAAGAAGGGAAAGGAAACGACGGCAGGCGCGTGGCTTCCGAAAATATTATTTCCTCACCATATAAAAAGGCTTAATGTATTTTCCTTTTTGCCCAAGTATTTCAGAAAGCAAAATGGCAGGCTTAGAAAATGGCGTCACCACCACCAGTTAATAAAATTTTACAAACTTGACTGTTTTACGGACTGCAATTCCAATGATTTTGAAGCCAGCGGATTGGAATTGCAACTTTTTGCGCATGACTATTTTACTTTTTCGACATTGCAACTGCAATTTTTGCAATTTTCTAAAAACTTTTTTTTTCAATACTAATGGAAGTTTTTTAAAAATAGAAAGAGAGGTATCAAAATAATCTGTGATGCTATGGATTGGGTTCATTTGTTTTCAAAGGGTGCAGAAAATGAGGAAGGGATGAATGGTGGGAAAGTGCCTGTACCCTCCTGGGCCCTTTTGTGACTTGTTGGTAGCAAGTGGACTGGGGATGGGGGATGAGGGATGAAGGGGTTGTTTTCCGTGTGAACGTGGGGTCTCTACCCATTCCCACGCTCATCATCCGTCCACCTTATCCGATCCCACTCAGGTGACTTCCTTCCTTCCTTCTTCCTATTCACCCCGAATTCGGATTTTAATCTTCCGAATTCACCTTCACGCCCGGTTAACCACGCCAACCCCCCCAGCAGCAGCAGCAGGAACAAGTAAGGCCGACTTGACCCGCCCCACTCTGTCTTTTTATGGTTTCCAATTTAACCCAATTGCATTTACTTGTCCTTAATCTTTTGCCCTAAATCCGCAAACCGGTGCGCTGGGAGGACGGAAGAATATTTTGCGAATAATGCGCTGCTAAATTTGGAGTCACTGAAATTCCCATCCTGCTCATCCATCAGTCACTGTCGACAAGAACCGGACGACCGTCAGCATCCTGTAATTTCATAACTTGCTCCTCATGCCTCTTGTGTTTTCTTCCCGAAATTGTAAATAGAGCACAAGAGAAAGCGAGGCGTCCTTGAAGGATTTGGAACAGTTTTCCCGGATTTTTATTTCCAAATAAAAATTTCGTCATGCTCATTTCCTTAATCCGGAGTTTGGGAAATGTCGGATGGATTTGTGATGATGGGCATATTGCTTATTCCTTCGGCCTGGCCAATATTTCCAGAATCTTAAGGATCTGACGTCGTGTGGCAGAATCTGAGATGAGGCTGAGCTGGAGTTTCTGGATGATCCGCCGGTTCCGTTTTGTATTTAAAAAGGCTCGGCTCGGGCTGGAAGAGTGAAAGTGAACTTTCTCCAGTGCTCCGGTGCGCATCTCCTCCGCTCCATCGCTCTCGCTCGCCTGGAACATTTTGGAACAATAAGGGCTGGAATGAGCTGGGCCCTCCTTTCGGCAGGGGTCCTCGGATGGACTTTCTTCCTTGGTGTACCACGTAAGCCCCTTCACTCAACCCTTTACCTTAACTTAACCTTTGACCCTTTCCGGAAAGAGGGAGGAGCCATTCCGGTCGTATTGGGATCATAAATCACTCGGCGTCTTAATTGGACTCGTTTCCTATTGGCACTTTCTGTTTACGGTTTTCCCCTGCTTCAGTTGGCGGTGGGTTCAAGGGCAGGATTTCCTAATATATTCCCCGGGGAGCTTCGCTCCGGCTTATCCGCTTTCCTAACAAGAACGCGTTCCCATTTCATCCTCCGTTGGAAATCCCAAATCTTTTGATCTGAAAAGAAAGTTGGGGAATCTCTGCATTAGACACTTTCACATGCTCAGCAGGAGGGGGGGGGGGGGGGTTTCCGGCAATCCAAGACCGAGGAGAGGAGGTCAATTTGCATCTCCAGAGCTGAATTGGCCTTTTGAAAATGTCATAAACTAGTTTCAAAGTGGGTCAATTCTGCATACTCTTCCTCTCAGTTGGGATTCCATCTTGGAAGACCCCAAAGAATGGAGCCAATTGGGGTTTAGCACCCGGAAAAGTTAATTCAATCATTCCCATTTATTAAGCCATTGTTTTCTGTTTTCACTGAAAAAAATAAACTTTCCGTTTACATTCTTGTAACTTTACCCTTTCCACCACCAACAACGGCAGCGTCACGCAACCAGCGTGGCAGGGGAAAAGCAGGAGGGACAAAACTTTCCCGGTGTCGTTTCTTTTTATGTCTAAACTTGGGTTTTGTTTGCTTTCACAGTGAACGGGGGAACGGTCCTGATATTTCTGCGACAGAAAAAGTTGCGTCACTTGGTCAACTTTCTCCTTTTGCTCGACTCCGTTTCACATCTTTTGGTGACATTCCTAGTCATTCCAACACGAGTCGTTTCAACAGGTGAAAGGAAAATAAGCTCAAGTTTTAGCGATCATTGGGTCATAAAAATCCAAAACACCATCACTGAACATTTCTTTTGGCTTCCAGTGACGGTTGACGGTGAGGTTGAGACTTTTGGATTACGGGAGGACTTTGTGGGGAACTTTACCAACATCCACGGGACGCTCCTTACGCTGTCAATTGGGATCCTTAGATACAGGTATGTTTGGTACCCTGCCAAACTGGTGTACGTTGACCTTATGCCCAAATCCATCCTGTCCAGGCGCCTCTGCTGGAAAAAGAAGGATGGTTTCCATCTGATGAATGGGCTGAAATGGTCCCTTGCCAATGGCGTAGTTGCCCTTGGGCTCGCCCTTGCCCAATCAGCGACTTCTGAGATCCAGATGACGGCCGACGGTGGGAAGCGCTGCGCTCTCGTTTTCTATGCGGTCAAATCAAGTCTCTCCATCTCATCCGTAAGTCACCGCGGCGGTGTGACCGTGCAAAATCGGCTTGGCCATCCTATTAAAAGATCAAAAGGAGCGTTAACACCTTCATTTCCTGTGGGGAAAATAATTTGCTTTTAATTAAAATTGTCCCTCGCTGCAGAGGCATAATTTACACAAACTTTCTCATCATTTTGTTTCTGTTTTTAAGAAAACTCATTAAGAAAAGTTTAAAGTTCAATTAGAAATTTGAAGACGGGCGAGTTTCGTTTTGAACTTGAAACAGGAGGGCATTTCCCATGTACAGTTTCCAGAAATATGTCTTGGTTTCTTCCAGGTATTTGTGCTCGTTTGGTGCTACGCCGGGGTTTGCTGGAGGGTGCTCGGGAATCCGTCGTCCCACTCTGAAAAACACCGCCGCTCCAGGAGCGTCCATATCCGGGCCATGGTCCACTCCGTCATCCAAGTTCTCCTCCTTACATCCACTGTCGCCAGTTTTATTTACACCCAAACCCTTCAACTCCGTCAGCCAAAATCCGCCAATCAGAAATTGAATCTCTTGTATGGGTCCACAGCCAACTACGCTCTCCTTGTAACTGGGTGAGTAAACAGTCACACAAACAAACAAACAAGGATACTCGAACAGTCAATCAGCCAGTCAGTTTCCAGACGAATCTCAGGAACTCCAGGAAGTTTCAGGAATTCCATTATATTCCAGTGCTGGAAAACTTCCTGGAACTTACCCGCCCTCACCGCCTTGGCATTACTGACCGACAAAACGGGAAACATTGGCAGTTGGGATTATTAGAAAAGTTGAAGGTGTTCCCTTCCAACGTTTTCTTCCAGCCGGAACTCCAAAGGAATTTGGAAATTAATAACAAGAATCATGGCGGGCGAAATCGCAATCCCTGAATGTCAGTCAACGTGACCTTCCAGCGTCCTTGTCTATAAACCGTTTCCTTTCAAATAAGATTTTGATTGCGGCGGTGGTGGTGGTGGTGGTGGTGCGCTGGAGCGCTTCCTTTATCCTCAGAGTGCTTTCTATTGACTTTCCAAATTGCTCCCGCACAAACTTAACACGTAGGGATTACTGGAAATGGGTTTCCGTTTCCGTCGCTGCCTTTCCTCATCCATGACGCCAATGGACACCCAACTTTGACTTTCCCCGTTTTTTTCTTCCACGGTGAAAACTCGTTTTACGCCCAAACCGTTTGCGAACAGCTTTTTTTTAAGTACCCATCGGAGAGCTGTTTTCGCCTCTTTTTAAAATTGGATTGGGGGAGGGTGAATTCCTTCCTGGATGTGTACTCCATACGTGGGGATTTTGATGTTGATTGAGTCCTAACCTGGGGCCCTGAAGAGGTGGGGGGGGGAGGGCAATGGACCCACCCAGCATCTTTTTGAACTATTTAAATATTCGACGAAAAAAAGTGATTTGATTTGTGAAAGGCGGAGGAGGAGGTGGATGATGAGGAAATCACAAGGAAAGCACCCGAGTTCAACGTTCTAAATAAAACTTTCCAGCGCCGTAGGACTTGGGACGCGGAGTTGCATTTTTTCATTAAAAACTTTCTCCGCCGCCGTCCCTTCAAGTCAATTTGAATTCCTGCGATGGTAGTAAGGAGGTGCGGCGGAGTCTATTGGTCTGTTGTTACTGTTTATGGGAATTTTGGGAATGTTTAAATCTTGTTCCCATCCCCCCCCCCCCTTCAGCGATTCACGCAGCGCTGTCTCTTTCCATTATTGAGGAAATGCCGGGATGCACGGACGGAAGTGATGGTGGTGGCCACTTTATTTCTTCCGCTCCGTTTCCATCTTTGTCCTCCTTTCGGAGGGGAGAAAGTGAAAGTAGGGAAAGAGGCTAAAGACTTGTAACATTTCCTCAAAACGCAGAGAGAAAGGAACAAAGATTAAGGAAACGCTGCTCCCTCAGATCACAAATCACGCCAGACACAAACTTTGTGACAAAGGGCGGTGGTGGTCTGTTTTCACTTCCTGGAGTCTTTCGTCATCCAGCCACACACAATTTCCGTCGTTTAGAGTCCAAAACTAAATCCAAAACTTTTGATTTGACTTTTCCAGGACCCCACTTGCCTACTTGGCATCTTGTCATCGATTCCGAGAGCAGTTTGGAGCACTTTTCTTTGGATCCCTCCAGCGTAGTTTCTTCGATCGGATCTCGTCCGACAAGAAACATCCACATCATCTCGCCCCCCAAATGCATCTAATCTCTACCGCAGCAGGGAAGAATAATCGGATGAAGCACAAAGTAGTCATGACTCGGCGTCCCTCGACCCCTCGAAGCACCCTAATGACTTCGACCACTTCATCATCAACTTCTTCATCCGCCACCACCACCACCGGAGGAGGGAAGGGGCAGAGACATCTTCCGGAAGCTAACGGAACCATCCGCGTCGCCGCAACAACACTTTTCAGTCTGATCCCAACGCATAAGAATCCCCGGGATGTCTACACATGCGCAGTCGGCTCACCCAATCAAATTACGCGACTGCAGAATAATTATCCTAGTACTGTAGATTTTATTTAAAATTTTAAATCAAAGTCTGTCACAATTTGTATCGTGTGCGTTTAAAATTGAACAGAAACTACCTGAGAAAACGTCGTAAAGTGCAAGCGGGCAACTAAGAAAGTGTATGAGCATTTATGAAACTTTAGTTGTTATTTACGTAGATGTTTTCCAAGTTTTTGACATTTTTGGTGTTTCTAATTCCTCCAAATAATAAAAACGTGAAGGATTTTGGATGAAAACTGGGTAAAGATTCCCAATGTTTTGGAACGTGGGCGGTGAGATTCTGAGAATAGGAATTGGACTTGGTATTTTTTGGTGTGGGTACGACAGGTGTCTCGGTCATTCTGAAATGACGGACCAATTTCTATTGTTCTCTGCGTAGGACAAAAGAATTTGGAGAAGGGAGTTAGTGAGTTATGCCCTCAAGACGAAGCCAGATTCTCCGCAGGTAAAAGAAGACAAGGAGGGATCGTCTCTTCCAAGGTCTTCCCAAAGATTCAAAGGTGAGTAGCCACCAACCAGACACGGAGCCTATTAACTTACTTTTGGAACTCAAACTCCACTTTGCTTGGCAATAATGAAAAGTTCAGCGCTGCTCCGTAAGCGCTGAACCCTGTGGTTACAAGTGGGTCAAAGTTTCCTACAAATTTGAGCTACAAATTTGACAAGTGCTGCCATGGATTTACCAAGAACGGTGGTGGTGGTGGTCGTGATTGGAACTATTTTTGTGCCATGGACCTCCGCTGGAACTCCGAGTGGCTTGTACCAGGACGATGGGGATGGACATACAATCCTGGCACAAAAATTTACCAAGCGGGACGTCCGGGAGATGTCCTTTGACCTACTGAGTCTTATGGGATTCCAGGAAAGGCCAAGGCCCCACCTCGTCGAGTCACATTCTCCAGCGTCACAGTTCCTTTACGAAGTCTACGAGTCCTTGGCTGAGGGGGAGGAAGTGGGTCTCTCCAGGACCCACCCTGCGCCCCTTAACCTTTCCTATTCCAGGTTCAACGTCCATTCGGAAGAAATTAATGCCATTCGGAAAGCAGACGCCATTGTTAGCTTCCTCAACCGGGGTAAGTGGGACCCGACATGACATGGAAACGACGCTGATTTTTCCATTTTTGTGGGTCAAAGGTCACCGGTTCGCCTCCCTCCTCCATGGGGTTGAAGAAGAAAAAGCGTTTTGGTTCGACGTGAGCGAGATTTCCATGGAGGAAACCGTGCTGGGGGCGGAGCTACGCGTCTGGAAGAAGGAATTGGGGAAAATCGCTGAAGACGGAGGGGACGCTTTTAGGATTTCGGTTTCTGCCGTTGTCCCGTCAAAAGACAAGGGGTAATCTGCCAGACCCACTCATTAATTCACTAACCTACATGCTCATCAGCGATTTTGTCATTCCAGATCCTACGAGCTGGAAGAGCTGGACGAAGTCGTTGCAGCGGCATGGGAGCGAGGGTGGCTCCGCCTGAACGTGACTGAATCCTTCCGTCGCTGGATTCGTGACCCGGAAACTAACTTTGGCTTGGTCTTGTCTACAAAACGAGCCGACAGTGGTAAGGTGGAGCTGCGCTCATGCAATCTCACGGCTTGTAACATGTACAAACATGTTTGGAAATTATGTAGGTCAGGAGGTCATGATGAGCGCGGCTGGGCTCGGGACGGTGATGGACGCTGAGGAATACCAACCGTTCCTGGTCTCATTCCTCGTCGGTGGTGGGAAAGTGCGCCCGACACCCAAGAACCCGCCAAAACGTCCGCGTCGCGTTCGCGTAACGCGGGAGGCCACGACGGAAGGGCGCAAGCGCGGAAGGAAGAGCCGGAAGCGAACAGACTTTGAGGATTTACTGGATCGTCCACGGAGTTGTCAAATGGGGATGTTGTATGTGAACTTTGAAGACTTGGGATGGAAGGACTGGGTCATTGCTCCGGATGGGTTCATCGCTTACTACTGCACTGGAGAGTGCTCGTTTCCGCTCACCGCTGCAATGGTACGCCGCGGTGCACCGTTGACGGGTCAATTCCTACATGCGTTAATACTCCTTTTTGTGATTTCTAGAATGCAACTAACCATGCCATTGTGTCGACGCTGGTCCACACGTACTACCCGCAGGAATTCCCCCGCCCTTCCTGTGCCCCGCTGAAACTCGGTTCCATTTCGATGCTTTACTACGACGACAATTCAAACGTGACGGTGAAGAAATACAAGGACATGGTCATCAAGTCCTGTGGATGCAAATGATGCATGACCAAGGGCAGAGGTCACCAGGTCACGAGGTCACCAGGGCAAACTAAGACTGTAAACTTGTAAAGAAAGAGGCTGGAAATCAATGCAATTTTCCCAGAAATAAATTCATGACGCTTTCATTTTTGGTCGTACGAAGCGATTGAGATGCTTTCTCCCTCTTTTTGTTGAATTCGGAAAGAGTTGAGCATCCGGGGAGCTAGCGGGGTTCCGAAAACTTTCGGATTTCGGATACGAGGCGTCGCTTCGGTCCTGGTTTCACTCCGGCGACCTCTCGCCCCTTGCGTTGTTCCAGAATCAGAGGCGTCTGGAAAGGCTGCTGGAAGGAAGGGAGAGGGGAAAGAACTTTCCATTGTCTCCCTGGATTCTGAACTTTTTGTCTGGAGAAAGTCTTCTTCTTCTTCTTCTTCTTCTTTTCCCTTCTTCCAGTACGGGGGGTTCTTGTGCCGAGGTTGGTCTTAATTTCGTTTAATTGAGGGCATTAGAGGGAGATTTTAATGTTGAGGGGAACTAATCCTCCTTTTGTTAATCTCCGACTCTGAGGGCGCGTGATTTTTCATCCAAAGCGTCTCCTTTTCTCTCCGGAAAAGAAATCCCCTCCCGAACGGACTCTGAATCCCAACCACTACTTAATTACCCTCGAATAATTAACTACAATCAGAATCAGGGCCATGGAGCGGGCGTCTTAGTGCTCACAGGATCCACATCAAAAAACCCGGGAGATGAGAAAAGGATGGGAATCCTTCCCGGAATACCAACAACCACCCCCGGAAAACAAACGCTCCTAGTCATCATCCTAAGGATGGTTTCGGATGGCCCTGATTGTGTTTGCGCTGGTGGGCCTTAAGCCCATCGCTTCCCTTCCCGGCCGTTGGCTTTTGCTGTCCTTGTCCTTTAATTTCTTCTGAATTGGTCCAAGATTTGACGTCGAGTTGTACCCCCACTGAGGAGAGTAAATCATGTTGGAATTGGGGGCAGGAGACAAGATGAGTCTCCGATGAGGAGGAATTTGTGTACTCGGTGGGACGATAAATCAAGATCTAAGACCACAAAACTTCGTCTATCGCAACAAGAACAGAAGAACAACCCTCAAGGAAAGTAGGAAAGTACAAGTCCAAACAAGGTACACGTGGGGGGGGGGGAGGGGCAAGATTCCCTCATGATTTTAAAAGACTTCCAGTAATACTGTCCAGGACTTATGGGCAGCTCCAGCAGTAGAGCAGCATTAGCTGGAAATCGCTTCTGGAAACGCTTCGCTTTCCCTCCCGGACTTTCTCACCCCACCCCCCCCCCCCCCCGAATTTCCACCCCTGCACTTCACCCCCGGATTCGGAATTTCTGCGGGGTTGTGAAGGTGTACAAGGGAATTCTTCAAACCTTCCCGCTTTCCCTCCGGTTGTTCAACCTTCATGACTTTCCAGGAAAGTTCCAGCTCCTGGAGCTGGAGCTGAACTTTGACCTTATTGGTAGATGGCTAACCCAGTGACAAATGGTCCAGTAATTTAGCTGAGTATGATTTGATGGAATGGAGTAGAAGGAGATGATTTAGTTTGATCGGGATGACGTGGTTCATTAGAGTAATTAAGGTCTTTCTGTCCAAAGTTGGTGGATTGGAAAGAGTCCTTTGACCGTCCTGTCCTTTGTCGCCCATTGACTTTCTCCAGGAACTTCTCCAGAATGGGCGGGAGGTGCCCCATTGAGAAATGCCCATTCCCCTGGGTCTGCCTAATCGTGGGAGATGAAGGTGAGAGGGTGAAAGTGGTCTTGGCTTTCTCCCTCTCCAGAATCCATTGAATGGGGAAGGCCGCTGAAGAGGTTTTTCCCCTCCACTGACTCCAGGATCCTGGAAAGAACTTCTTCATTTTTATGTCTCTCCCGAATAATTCCATTTCCAGGGATCTTAGGATAATTAAAAGGATGTTTCGGAATAATTTTTCCGTTCCAGTTGTCCATTTTAAGTTGGTGGATAGGTGGGGTAATCCTGGAGCGGAGGGAGGAAGGGGGGCGCCCGTTAGGCCAGGATGAAGATGGAAACTGGAGAAAGTGAGAAGAGAGTTATGAGATGAGGAGTAACTTTTTTTCTCCAGGAGGGAGCCAAAGAGACTGGAAGACTTATCTCGATAAAATATGAGACTCACTTATGAATAGTTATTAAGATAAAAAATTTCTCCATCCACCCCACTGTCGTAGAAGCCCAGAGCTGGAAAACCGCGGTGTAGGGCGAGAGTCAGGCCGGAGAACTCGGATTGACTGGACACTGTCTTCCAGTGACCTTGTCCAGCCCTGGACTCAACTCCAGGGACGCTTCCAGGAATTCCCCAAGTTCCATCGCAGCCCAGTCTCCAAGATTTTCCAGCGGGTTGGGAACGCTTCATGGAACCAAGGTGAAAGTTGCTAAGGAAAAAAACTGGAAGCTAAACTGTGTCATGGCGGCGACGAGTCTACGACGTGCGGATTTTGATTTTTCCCACCTCCTTTAGGTTTTTCTGTAGATGAAGATGTAAGGGGAGGAGGAAGTGTGGGATGAGGCCTAAGGTGGCAGTGTTCCTTTAGCGTAAGTTCCTTTCCCTGCCTTTCACCGTGGCCACCGCCGCCGTCTTAAGTCGAGGCGAGTGGCATTTACGGAGATAAAGTCAAATCATACCCAAAATTATTGCTGGGAATGCTACTGAAAATGAGCGGGAAAAAAGGAGATAATGGAGGTTTTACTTAAAAAAATCTCATCTCCAGGCCTTCCTCCAGCCTAATGGACAGAAATCCTAATTGAATTGCTATGCTCAGCCACTAAATCTTCCTTATCGAGGGCCCGCCCTTCAAACAACGGTGCACCTTTCCCCTCCTTTTTTTAAGTCTTCTTACCCAACCTAAAGTTATGAAGTGGGGTTATGAAGAGACGGTTATGAAGCCGAGTCCAGATTGACTCCAGACTTTCTCCATGCCCTTTCATTTCTTCATCCCTCCCTTGCTTTACCTCCTCATCTGGAGAAAGGGAGTATTTTCCTGGAGACAGTTCCTGCTGGAGTACAGTTAGGCTTTAATTGGGAGATTCTTTTGAATTTTGGCTCCAGGCCCCAGATTACGCTCCGTTCCTGCTGGAGCCCCGGAAAAGATGAATTTTAATATGGCCGGAGAGTTAAGAAGGGCAAATAGAAAAGAAGTTGGGAATCCGCTTAGGATCTCCATTTGAACTCTTTTCTACTTCTATTTGTCTCTCATTCTTCTCTAATCTCCTCCAACTCCAACCTATTAGCCTCCCTTCCAGCCCTTCCAGCAGGGACAAATCGGATCCCAGTCCTGGAAAACCAAATTAGACTTCCAACGAAACTGAAAACCTAAAATAGTTCCTTTACCAACTTTTTTTATTCCCAACAAACGACTCAATTTACAATCATCCCAGGCCTTTGCAACCCGGTGACTCCGGCTTTCTCCAGGAGCCAAAGGAACCCTGGAGAAAGCCCTCTAACCTCTCTATCCAGGAAGAGCCAAAGGAACACAAGAGCACAAGACAAGACGAAGAAAACGGAAAAGCAAAACGTCAACGGTTATCCACCACCAGAACTTAAAGCTCTAGAACGTCATAAAGCTCAACAGCCTAACTTACCAGGGTTACTCCATGCACTGGACACACAGATTGAAAAAAGACTTAACTCCTTATCACACAAATTCATGAGAGGATCTTAGTGTAGCCTATTATAATGGGGGAGAGCGATGATAAAGACGCGATGAAAAGAAGGAGTGAATGGAGGTAGTTGGGGTGATGTCCTCCTTAGATTGCCATTTTGAGTCGTTTAGACTTGGCTCGTCGATTCTTGAACCAAAATTGGACATTCTTGGGCTCGAGCTTGGGGAACTTCTGCCGATATGGCATCCGGTTCAACTCTTCCGTGTACTTGAGAATGAGGGCATGGGACGGGTGCGTGTTGAGGGAGAACCAAGCTTCGAGCCGAGGGACTTCACTCACGGGGTCAATGAACGTCCGATTCCTCTTCCGCCGCTCGTCCAGCGACGAAGCCCCTCCAGCCTCCTCTTGACGCTTGGCCAGAAGGGATGAGATGAGCTCTTCTGATTGGTTGTGGGGGTTGAGTGAAGGGAAGAGGTCGGTACGGTGTGGGTAGCCTTGGAAGTCAAAGGGAAGTCGCTTATGGGCTGACGGTGGTTCGAGACTTGAGTGACTAAAGGGAAAGGCATTGAGATGGTGGCTGTAGGCCATGAAGGAATGGTGATCAATGATTGGTGGAAATCGCGTGAGGATTTGATGGTGGTGGGAAAATTCAAATTGGGGACGTGGGGAGATGGGCGGGGAGCTCCGGGGGGAGACTGAGGAGCTGGAATCATCGGGCAGAGATAGGTGCTCCTCTTTTAGATTTCTGGATTCGTGAGATCCTGGATTTTTCTTGAGTTCCATCAAACTTAAATTCCGGGGCTCAGTCTCGCCTGGAGAAATAACAAAAAAGGTTCGATTAATAAAATCTGGAGACATATTTTAGGATTGTTGACTAGGAAGATCATGTTACCTTCGTTGATTTCGACGTCGACCGAGTCTTCCTCTTCTTGTTTGATTCGGACTGATTGCAAATTTTGGTCCTTCCCGGAACTGCTCAGCGTTGTCGATGGGGAAGTCGTTGTGGTCTCATCTTGAGTTTCCATTGATTGCCCATTGTGATTGAGACGCGGGGAGTTGTTGTTGTTGGGATCACCTGATTGGCGGGGGATTGGAAGGTGCTGAAAGGGTGGATGGGGTGAGAGGCCATTGTACCTCAGCTCGTTTCGCTTCTGGGCTGCCCTCGCATTCTTGAACCAGTAGATGACGTTGTTGATGTCTAGCGGCTTCCGATCCTTCCGACATTCCAAGGAATTCAACTCTCGAACGTACTGCTGGATCTGCGGAAACAAATGCCATTAATTCTCCAGATTCTCCAGTTTGGATTTCCAAATCGTCTAGTTACCTGATGCCTGGAGGGATGTGGGTTTTCTGAGAACCAGTCCTGGAGGCGCGGCAGTTCCATTTCGGGATCAAAGGAAGTACGCATGCGTGTTTTCTGATGGGGCGAGATTCCTTGGTAGACGGGATGATTCCCAGCGACCTCTCCTTGACCTTTCGGTCCTTGCCCTTCCTCAGCTCCGACAAGATGGGAAATGGTGGTGGGGATGATATTTCCGTCTCCAATGATTGGCTGCTGGGAAGATCCTTGACTTGTTGGTTGGATTGGTTGTTCCGAGAGAGAAGCGAGCAAGGACGTGAGTGTGTGTGTATGTTGGGCTATATATTCATATTTAGAATTATAAATATGAATTTTACTTTTTGATAAAATGAATATAACTAACCTGAGTACCAGATGTCGAATCGTCGCCTGAGCTCTTCTGCTCCAGCAGTCCCACTTCCGTCTTTGGTTGTCACCTGGAGAAGATGAGAAGAAAGAAAGAAATCCATGAATCTATTCGTTTTGAAAAGGAATTAAAACTGTGAGTGTCTCCCAGTTGATAATGAGGAGCAAGGAGCAAGGGAGGGGGAAAAAGTCTCTTTTGAAGAGATTAAGAATTAAAAAGGAGTCTCATCGTCATCCTCCTTTCAACTCACTTTCAACAACTCTTCTCCGGGTTCGGAATTTTATTCTTCCCGATTTGTTATTCCAGGAAATTCGGAACAAAACTCACCTGAGCTTCATCTTCTCAGGGAGGATTAAAAAGCGGGAGAAATCAGTTGGAATTCTTTTGAGGGATTCAGGCAGAGCGTGTCTTTCTCATCCCCTTCTCGGGGAGAAAGGACTTGGGGTGAGAAAGTTTTCGGAGAAAGGAAGAATTAGTAGAAGCATAAAGGGGGTTCAACATACCTGCCCAAGTGAAGGTGACGACTGGGCGAGGAGGAGACGCAAAAGCTTTTCCTTGAGATCCGCTGGGGCTGACGGGTACTTTGACCTGGAAATGACCAACACTACATAAACATATTGACCTCATTTTGGCTCTGAGATCCCTCATCCACCATTTCCTCCAGAACTTCCCACCTTACCGTGTGATCAAAATGGTGAGAGTGGCGTGGTTTGTGAGGTCCTGCAGGATGTCACCCACAGTTTTCTGGATATCGTCTGAGACTTGACCCAATCGGAGTGGTTTCCAATTCCGCAGTAAAATCCATGCTGGAAAAACAAGAAACAAAAATTAGACCTGGAGAACTGGAATGTTACGAAAACTTCAGCGTGTAAGTGTAGCGATACCTTCAGCCTGCGGGAGAATTTCCTTGGGATGTCCCAACAGAGCCAGGGCAGTTGGGAGGAGTTCGTTGAAGGGCGTGGCAGCAGGGATGATGAGAAAGTCATCAATGTCCGCCGGGCCTGCCGCCAGCGGGTTCTGAGTGTGGTGATGGTTCGAAGTTTGGTGATCTGCGGAGTTGTCCCGGGTTTTAAGGAGGCAGTGGATCGGTATGGGCGCCTTCCCTCCTATTATTAAAAAGGAACAATTGAAAATTGTGAGATTAAGATAAGGATGGAAGAGTTCTTCGTTAGGAGGAAGTTAGAAGTTGACGCTCGAGATAAGAAGGAAGAGAGGAGACACTTTTCAGTTTTCATCTGTTGCATCTAGCCGGGGTGGGACTTTCGTACGGGAGGAGAAGGAGAGCACAGGGCGACATTGGGAATCTTGGTTTGAAATCTGGTGGTGGTAAGGAGACGTCCGTCAGGAGGAGGAAGTTTAAAGCCTTTGGATTGGTTGAAAGAAGGAGGAAATGGACTTCATCTTCGTATCTTCTCATTATCTCCTCCTACTCACTTTCTCCTGTCAAACACACCTCTGTGTCGACACCAAAAGACCATCGATAAGACACCGGAAATACTCTGGAAACAAACCAAGAAACTAAAGGGAACAAGAAGAGAAAGTTTCAAATCAAACAACTCCACTCCAGTCCTCCACCTATTCTTGAAACAAGCAGGTGGAAAACGCTGAAACGCTTTTGTTACCTCCACGGTCTCATCAAGGACCACGTGGAAGGAACCCTAAAGTATCTTGCAGAAAATTCTGAAAATGGTTAGAAAAAGTAGAATTATTTCCCAAAATCATAGAAAATTCTATCAAGGGATTCGCGATCCTTGGTTTCGCGTCCTTGCTTAGGAACTTTAACCTGGGAGGACTAAATTGACCGTGGCAGAAACTTTGAGTCTGAGGACAGGTGACATGGAGGTCCCCTGTGACCTCTCTCCCCCCTTAAACCTAACTCATATAGACAAGAAACAAACAGGAACTAAGAGACCATCTCCAGGAGGATGAGATTTAAACCTTGGCGCTAGCTGAGGCAGAAAGGGAGGAAGAAGGAATTATACAAAGAAATCCGTCGTGTAAAAAGGAATCCTTCTAAAAAGTTTCTAATCCGCCTTTTCTTAAGGAAAAGAAGCCCTCTAATCCAGTTTCTCTTGTCTCTTGCGAGACGAGGGAAACCTTAGGAATAGAAGCGATCCAAACACACTATTCTCAGGAGACGGGGATTTATTGTTACTGAATATAAGGAAAACCCCAAACACTCTACCATGCTGCCAAGCATACTGCTGGCTCGACAGTAAGGAACTTAGCTCTGGATTTTCATGGAAACTTATCTATCATTGAAAATTCGAATCCTCCCGCCCCTTCCCATGCTGTTCCACTTTGACCCTTCTCCCTGCTTTTGTTTCTGGTGACCGGTCCCCCTCGATTTCGAATCTGAATCTTCTTAGTTCGCTTCTTGAATGTGCGAGGAGCTTCAATCTTGAATCTGAGATAATTCCTGACTCTTCTTGCTGGGGCTGCGCAAGTCCAAAGCAATTCCAAGACCAGGGGTGAAATCGTTGACGGACTCCTCTTTATCGCAATCAACTTCCATGAGACCGCCGCCGTTGTCGCCCCCGGTTTCTATCCGAACACAAAGCAAATGAGACTTGGTTCAATAGGAATGAAGTTTAACCAAAGTTGTAATTAGTGTGGGAACTTACGTTCCGATTTGGCCAACGATGTTTTCATATTCTTTGGAGTTAGGACGGATGGGCTGCAGCCAGCTGACTTTGCCTTTCTATTTTTGTAAATGTGCTTTGTAAGGGTTGACCGCGGAACCGCATACTTCGTGAGGGTAGTAACAATTGAGTTGCAAACGTCGTAGTAGGCAAGCGCCTGTTGGAGCAGATTCCGTTTCGCCATGACAGAAGGCTTGGGTTGGGATGAGTTAGCCGTTGGACTGCAGCCAGCTGATGAAGCCCGTTTATTCTTGTAAATGTGCTTCGTAAGGGTTGATCTCGGAACTGCATATTTCTTGAGCGTGCCTGCAATTGACTTGCAAACGCCGTAGTGTTCCAGCGCCTGGTTGAGCAAATTCCGTTTCTCCACGACAGAAGGCTTGGCTGACTCAGATGAGGGACCATCATTGACGACGTCGTCAGTAACGCTAGGAGCACGAATGACTGACTCGATGCTTTCATCCATTGATTCTTCCGAACTGTTTTCCCGCTTCTCCAAGTCCGACTTGGATTTGATTCGCTTACTGTTTCTGCGAGGCATTGTGCGCGGTGCGGGTTTCGGTTGGTTGAGTTCCTTGTCTCCAACCTCGATAGTGAGGATGAGAGGAAGAGGCATTGGTTGGGCATCCGCATCATCAGCTGTCCAAAATTGTGAAGGACTATAGAAACCACATTTGGTGGGTGTGGGTTTGGAAGGAGTTTTGTGGATTGTCGTCCCCCATCGGCGCGGAGTTTTGACGAGGAGAATCGTTTCAGCCTGAGTGGTTGCCGGATCCAAGGTGGTCGAACCAGCTGCAGCTTTGATCTTGACACCAAACATCTCGACAGGGGTATTTGGCTTGCCAGACACACAGTCATTGCACCAGGCGAGGAACTTGTTGCTCTCCATATTGTGAACTCCAAGAGAAAATGCTGCTGTTGAGAACTTGATGAGCTCGCTGCTCGGTACGACGACCCGCCCCGTGTAGATGAAGGTTAGGATGTGTAGAAGGATATGGTTGGAAATATCCGGGATGATAACTATGCCCAGTTCGCGCTGATCACCTCGGAGTACATGGCGGAAGAGCTTATCAAAGTACGTAGACCCTGCAGCGAGGATCATTCGATGACACCGAAACGACTTGGTAGGGTCATTTGCAACTACTTTGATGTCCGTGAAGCGACCGTTGATGACGTAGGATAGGAAGGTTTCCGACTGGGTCTTCTTCGGAGGGACGACTACAGGGCTATCCGGGATTTCAGGATTGCTCGCCGCCGAATTGGCCCCTCTTGGGCTGCTGCACGAATTACAAGTAAAATCATACGTTAGGCGATACAATTTACTCATTCAAATGAGGATGGTAATAGTCTCACTCACTGACATTGAGTGACTTACCTCCTGGAACCTTGCTCCGATGCCAATTTAGATGCGGAATTCATTGTTTGTGATTGACCTTGATCTTCAGCTCAGCTTCAGGAGTGTAGATGGAATGAGGATGGACGATTGGCGGAAACTCAAAACTCAAATGGGAATGAAGTAATTGGTGGGACAAAGGGAAGCGATTATGACCGAATTCAGCGACGGCGAGTGATAAACTGAGGTCACGGTATGGGAAAAGGCGGAGAGAGAGAATGACTCGGCAAGATTCGACACGACCAAAAAAGGAGACGAGAAGAATAAGAAAACCGACAAAATCACACCGAATTCGGCTCGTTTTTCTCTTCCTCTTGTCGCCGCTAGATCGCGACACTTGATCCTGACGCCACTCCAACTTTTCCCACGCTCTTCCAATTGCACATTTTGCCCCAAAATTGTCATTATTGGCCACATTTCCCACATGACATTCCAATTTTATGCCCAACTAACGTAATCTCTGTTACCCATCACTATTATTACACTGGGATGGAGTCATTCCTGCAGAAATTCCAACAGGATTTCCAGTTTTTCGGACGAGGAAGATCTTTAGGCATTATTGACCCTAATGCTTTGACCCTAAGTTCGGAGAAACGACTCTACAAACTGGTCCGTCCTTGTTCATTTTTGACTCTTATTGATTCAAAGGATGAAGATGGTGAAGATGGGGATGGGTGGAGATGAATTAGAGCCAAGGCCCAGGAGAGCGTAGGAATTATTCCTTGGATTCTGGGAATGTTCTTCATCTGGGTGACATGGCCCTGTCCATCCTCCATGGATTTGAAAGTAGAAAGTAGAAAGTGTGTGAGACGGTAGTGGGTAGTAGATTAGAGAGAGACGGATTAGGGAGAGGAAAGGAAAGTCTTGGGAAGGGAATTTCGGCTAAAAGGCTAAGCCCCAGTCCTTTCCCCAGCCTTACCATGGCCTTCCTTCCCCTTCCTACTACCCGGGTTCTTCTTTATCCCCGAGAGTAGAAAATCCACAAGAAACTTTTCCCCTACTCACAAATCCCTCCACTTTCTCTCTCCCGTGTCCTCACGCTCCTTTCCCGGGTCTTTCCTTCCTTCCTTCCTTCCTTTGGCTTGGGCTTGGTGAGAGAAGGAGCTAAGAAGATTATCTCTCTGATTGATGAATCCAAATCCAAATCCCCCTCAGAAAAAAGAAGATTAGGCTGGGGCCTTTCCCATTCCAGTCCGAAAATCCAAAGAGTGCACTCTGAAAACTAACAACAGTCTCAGAGTCAAACTGGGGCATGAAAGAATCCAGCAGCAGCTTTCTCTTCCGAGTCCACCATAAGGTGGATCTTTTCCTGGAACTGTTCCTTGTCTCTGATTCTCCAGGATTCCAGGAAGTTCAAGACCTGATTTCCTGGCGAGGGTCATTAGTATCCCGAATATTTGGATGAAAGGCCTTAGATATGGATGACAAGGCTCCCGGGCTCCAGTGCAGGACGAGTGTAAAAAAAGAAAGCTGAGCGTGCGGAGTCCTGGAAGGAAATCTCCTCCTGGATTTTCTCCTTTTGGAATCTCCAATAAAAGGGATTTTCTTGGATTTGGAGTTAAGGGATTAGAGTCAATCCCAGCAGGAGGAGGCGCAACGTCCTCGTTCCCATCGAATTCAGTCCTACGGATGCCATACTCCCTTCATCTGGTGGGTATTACAGTCCCTGCGAAGCACTACTGCTAGTTTTCCTGCTGGCTTCGATCTATAGCTCCTAGCGATCCATCTGTCTCTCTCCGGTCTTAGCTCGAACCCATCCAGGGTAAGTGGAAATTTCGGGTGTGAAGAAAGAGGATTAGGAAGACTCTTCAGTTGGAAACGGGATTAGGAGACACCTTCTTCGTCTTCTCCATTTGGACTAATGGGATCCAGGGAAATCACTTCCTACGCTGGAGATCCAATTCCAACTGGAGGAAAAGGAAAGGCAGAGGAGCCCAAAGCCCAAGCCGAGGCACTCGGCTCCAAAGATCATCTCACTTCCACTTTCGACTTTCACCAGAAATCTCCTTCATTGAAAACACAAACGGAAAAGATGAAGGAGGGACACAACAGGCAGGGATCCCAGGATACAAAAGGAACGGGGAACCCAGCGATTTCCAGAAAAGATGCGGAGCTAACACCACGCTTGGTAAAAGCTAACGAGGGATCCCCACGTGGTGTCCCTACCCCGCTTCAGCCCTTCAGTACTCCTGTTAAGGCCCAAGGTCCATTGCCAAAGGTGTCAAAATGCAAGGGCACACGCCATTCACATTTGATTTACATTTTGCAACCGCAGCGTCACCCGTTCTCATTCTTAGAAATTTTAGCGCTGGAATAAGGGATTTTGAACAGAATCGGAGTGCAATTAGTGTCATCCCCTGGGTCATGCACCAGTTTTCAGGCCGCCAGCGTTCGATTTCGGTATGAACAGTGAGAGGGCTGGAAGTACTTGTAGGAAATACTGCTGAAAATGCTGGAAACAGAGGAAATGGTGGGTGGTGTTTAGGCTTGGAAGGAGTTTGATTTTGATCCGGGCATTGTGGGGTGGAGGGGGGGGGGGTGAGCCTGTCAAGTCTCCCGGGAGATGAGGATTAGAGACCCAGAGTTGGTTCCCGGCCTGACATGAATTTATTCTTCTTCTCATTATGTCCCTCTTCTTAATTAAAAGGATTAAACTTTAGAAAAAGGATTTCCCTGAACTCATCCTCCTCAACTAAAGAAGATGAAGATGAAATTGTAGGGAAGTTGGCAGGGAATTCCGGGAAGAAAACTCTAAAAAGATCTCCGTCACTCAACGAGGAGAGACTCAAGGACCCTCCTCGGAATTAATTAACTTTTCTCCCAATCAAACCTCTTCTTCTTCCTCAATTATCCCCCATCAACAACAGATTCAAAATTTCCCTCCTCTCTCCTTCAAATCTCGGCCAACAGAACTTTCCAAACGCGTGGAATTTCAAGTAGTGGTTCGTACTCACCTGTGATTGGTGGAACGGTGGGGCCTGAGTTTCTCCGAATGGTGGATAGATCCATGCCTGGACTTGGTGATGGTTCTGACAGTACTACTGCCGAGGATGCTGATGCTGGCAGCGGTGGGATTTTGGACTCTCCCCTCCGCACCTAGGACAAGAATGAGAACGTTAGTGGGAAATTTCTCTTTGGCGGATAATCCCCCGAACTTAATCCCTCGGAATGGGGGGAGGGGGGACGGAGACTGCGCGGCCGGGAAAGACGTGTTTGGGTGAATGGAGGGATTATTTGAAATCCTCCTTGGCTGGATTAGGGATTAGAGTGATAAATCTCCTTATCTCCCCCCACAGGCAACTTACGGCGAGCGACGCATCTCCACTTTTGCTTAATCCCCTAAGACTCACTTTCACTGCGGAAGAAGATTCCCAATCCGAAGGAGGGGTTGCGAAGGGAGGGGGGGGGGCAGGGTCAGCTGCAAGGGCCTATCGAGGGTCCCCCCCAGCCTATATGGACAAGCTGATGAGATGGTTGTGGGGCCAGCCAACAGGGCTTGCTCTTGATTGGAGGTGTTAGACGGAGTCCGAGGATCTCTTTAATGGTTTAATGGGTGATTGGGTAATCTGTCGAGTGGGAGATTAGGGCGATTGTCCCCTTTGTCGGCGGATGAATGAGGCGTAATTGGGGTGTTCTGCAATGCAAATTAGGACGCTGCATAAAGCGTTGAGCGAAAGTGATAATCCTACTCGCGGATTTTCCAGGAAGCGATCCATGATCCCGGGGACTTCCTACTCATCCCTGGCTCCAGATTACTCATAAAAATCCCAACAATAGCACGCTTACGGCCGAGATGCCCTCCGGCAATGCCAATATGAAGGGGGGGGGGGACAACCGTATTTAGGAAAATTTTGAATCTTGGCACTTGGCCAAAATAATTGGAGTCATAAAATTGGAAGCATTAATTCCGGGCATCATAATCGCTGATTCACTCAACAGGCTCCAATTCGCAAGTGAAAAAATGCAGCGACGAACGACAAGAATAATAATACAATGGGAGGGTGTCTTGCCTCCAGCTCAAAATACCCAGGGTAAAGCGATTAACCTGTTTTATCTCCTCCTGGACCATGTTTCTCCTAATCGCTGACTAGTTTTTATTAATTTCGGATAAGTACCTTACAAGGTTTTCCGTCCTTCGTAACGCACCGATTAACCAAATTTTTTGCGTCAATTCCTGACATTTATGATTTCGCATTCAAATTGGGGGATTTTGCGCTTCCGGGCTCGCGAAAGCGCTGGAGTTCCCAAAATCAAGAGTGATTCACTTACCGGTGGTGGTGGTGGTAGAAGATTCGGAGCCTCCACGGCGTCCAGCTCGTCTCTCCTGTTCGTACTTGTCGGATGCTGGAGAAATTGGTTCGGATGATGAAGGAAGTTGATTTTTCCAGCGTTGGCTGCTACCCAGGCCTCTGCGAACGTTTCCATTGCGCTTTGGAAGTCCATCGGGATTGCCTTGCCTGGAAACGTTCCCAAAAAAAATTCCCGGATGACTATAATGTGGTGGTGGTGGGCATTTGGCCCTCTGGAGATTTGATATGGACTAATCCGGCGTGCCCTGTCTGGGAATTGGACTTTCCAAATCCTTTGGCTGGTGAGGGGAGGATTTGGGATCCTAAAGAAGAACCTAAGCACCGTCTCTCTTCTTTCATAATCCAGGAAGAATTAATCTCTGCTGGGAGCTCCCAGTTTAGTTTTTGAATCATCCAAATGGATTTAAGCAGTCCCATCCTGCCCTTCCTAAGTCGCTTGGAGCTTGGCGGAGTGGAGGGAGATTAGAATTTGGAATAAGATGAACGGATTACGGATGGAACCAGGGACGGAGGATACGGAGGGTGAAAGTTTATGCTTACCTCTGGGCTCCGTGCTCCTACCCCGATCCTTGTGATGCTTCTACTGGATGTGGATCTTCGAATCGTCCGGAATGAACTGAGGAGTGAAAGTCAGACTCTCCCGGTTCTAGTCTCTGGAAGAAAGTGTAGGATAAGAAGCCTTTGGAATCTTTGGATTTGAGACTACTGGAAGGAGTTGCTTATCCGATCCAGACAACGCATGTCCTGGCTACTATGGAGAAAGCTACCCGGAGAAAGCACTGAAAGCACTCCCTTTTCAACCCTTTCACAACGCCCTCCTACCCTTTCCCAGACGACTGAAAGAAACAAGGGAGGATTCGACCCTTGGCCTGAGCTCAAATCCAAGATTACTCCACCACTTCTTACCCCCGCGCCTTCCTTGCTAATGGGCCTGGAACGGTGGGGCACTGGAGCGCTGAATGGAATCCGGCCACCCTGGCAATGTTGGACACGGTGCCTGGAACGCGTGCCAAGGAATGCTCACCATGAAACTTGAGTCCCTTCGGGCTTGATGGGCTGAAATGAATTAAACTGCGGCTTAAGCGTCCTCCTCACCTGCGTCACCCTCCAAAATATTCCATACAAACTGAAGAAATTGGCAACAAAACCTGATTGTTTGCCAATTTCCTCCCTGAGCCCTCGGCTAACAATGAGCAATTAAGATTTCCGTTGTCCAATTCCTATCAACAATGCACTTTCCCAGATGAGGACTTTGCCTTTCATCGCCTCTTTCCCTCTGAATGTCGGGGAGACGTAAACCCTGAAAGAGACTGGAAACGAGAATTGCAAAATGGAAATCCTAATTCCATGACTCGGATTCCAACTTTTTCAGAGTCATTTTTCATATTATTTTGATGAGATTCATGCATAAGAAGAAGCCGTAAGTCCTGGGAGTGAAAGCTCTGACAAATCCGACGGCGGACGAAAGGGAAAAGGCTTCCAGTCCCGGAGTCCCCTGGCCACCGTACCCCTGTTGGACCTGAGACGGAAATCTCATCGTGTCACTCGAGAGACATTTCATCCCGCATCCTTAGCAATGGGTTCCGTCGTCCCATGGATACGACGACGAATGGAGCTCTGTGATTGGCCGAAGCTGGATTCCATCCCTGCTTTCTTTGTTGCCGGGACGTCTTTTCTCTCCAGAGAGACTTCCTTTTTGAGGGAATGAAGCCAGGATGAGAATTTATGGAGTTTCTTTTCTTTTTAGTGGCAGAGAGGGAGGCTTTCTGTATTAAAAGTCTTAGGAGGAATTAAATCTTCATTTCAAAAGCCCCGCCAGCTCTCAAGTCCAATGACCCCTTAGTTTTAGCCTTTTTCTCCCCGCAGATGAGTTCTTTTCCAGCCAGTTCCTCGGGGTGGACAAGGAGGGCTGACTTTCTTCGTTGATTAAGTGGAGTTCATTAGGAGTCTTGGCGGGCCAGAATTTGAATGTGGGGTATAAGAAATATGGGGGCTTTGGTGGTGGGATTTGGTGGTCTCCGTTTTAATCACCCCCAGCAACCCCCGCCGGATCCGAACGTCTGAAGTCCATGGGAACCAATGGGGGAAGAGGGGGTTTAATTCCGAATCCCTTCCATTGGAGCACGTTCTTCTCCTTTCTTCTTAAGACTTTTAAGTCCTTTCTCACTCCTACAAAAACTTAGCAATTAATTCATTTTTCATATCCTTACGAAAGGCGGGTATAGAGGAACATCTTGGGGATGCTGGGTGTTGGTCTCCTGGAAAGTAAAGTCCTCCAGGAGCACTTTCCTGGAGATTCCTCCTGATTTATGCTTCCAAACACTTTCCCAAGGGAAAAATTGGAAAACTTTCTCTCTCACTTTCAGGTGGATTAAGGGGACCTTCTTTTTAATTAAACAAAACCCCTTTTGTTGTACTCATGACAAGACAAAGTCCAACGACTCAGGAATATTTGAACAACAACTGTGGTTTGGACCTCACGATCTCCCCGATCTTAGTCGCTTCTTATACTCCCTTCGCAGAATTCCCAAAAAATAGAACATGAATTTTGATTTTACGCAATGTTGCCATATTTCGATTCATTTGACTGTTCAAAACCCGTTCTCCAGAATTCCCATTTCCTCCAAAAGTCGCTATTTCAAGTTTTTGGAATGAAAAAGTGTGATTCGACATGAAAATGCTTCACGAATGAAACATAATTAACCCAATCGGAAGATCGGCTGCAAAAATTTTCAGAGTGGATTGAAATTGCATAGAATGTGTACGGATCTTTCGGATAATTCATGTGGGAAAAACTGGACCGGGACTGGAGGCAAAAGTTTTTTTTCGGGAGAAAGTGAAAGGGGGTTTCTTCCAGTCCATTTCCCTTTCCCTTGTCGGGTATTTCTGGACTGAATGCTGGAGAGTAATTAGAGCTTGATGAGAATAATTAGGAGATGGAGAAAAGAAGGAGACTTTCACCCACTTCCTCCTCCATGGTAGAGGCTCTTGAAGAGGATCTCCAGAAGAGGATCTTCATTGACAAAAAGTGGTTGGGCACGAAGGAGAGTAGTGATAAATGGGGCTTGGTTACCTCAGGAAAAGAAGAAGAAGAAAGTCCCAGATTTGGGGCCTAAGATGAAAGTAAAAGTGGAGAGGACAGAGGAAGGGAGATGGAAGTGAAAGTTGGTTAATAATTTTCAGTTCATTTAGGGACTGTAAGGACCTGGAGTGAGAGAATTTCCAGCGTCCCCACCCTACCTCCACCTCCTTTCTCCAGCCTGATTCCTATCTCCCTGACTTGGATTTTAGAGAGAGAGACCCAGGATCTTTTGGTTAACTGCAATTAAGTCTCATTTAGCTGAGCAATTAAGCCTCAGTTAATTGAATGATAAAAAGTGAGTTTGGCTTTTAAGTTCTAATGCGATTAGGAGAATCTGGAGTGACTCATTAGATTTCCTACATCAAAAGAAAGTGACTACATCTAAAATCTCTACTCATCATCTCCTCCTTCCCGTCAAGTCAGCCGGGTAGAAAGAACAGGAGGAGCTCTTCACTTTCTAAGACCTCCAGTAGCTTCCAGGAGAAAGCGGGTTTCTCCTGGATGCCAACCCCAAGTCCTTACTTTCTCCAGTAGCCAGTGATCCCAGGATGTTTGGATTGTCCGACTAAGGTCCGTGGTTGTGTGGTTGTGGTAGGGTTGTTGAGATTGGTGAATTAATTAGGGGATTGGTTGGGTGGTTGTTTGTTCCTTGTTAGTCTAAAGGGAAAGGCAGTTGGAGTGTTTGCTTCAGTTTGGGGACATTTTTTCCCTGTGTTTGTTTTTGGTCCATTGGGAGGTTGGAGATGAAAGCGGGGAGCTTCTTTTAATTGGCTCTCCTGGATTCCGGAAATGAAAGAAAAGGATAAAAGGAGTAAAAAGTGGAGCTCCTTCGATTCTTTCCTGCCAAAAGTCCCTCTCCTCCAGTCCTTCCTGGAGGAGAGGGACTGGAGAAAGTCGGTGGAGAGGAAGAAGGAGATAGGGGAAATGAATATAAAAATGAATAGAGATAAGTGGAATAATTTCCTTTTTGAACGAATGAAATCTCCTTTGTCTCCTTTTTAATTTCCTAGGAATCCAGGGAGAGGCTTCTCTCCAGAAAAGTCCGAAAGGAGATCAACTCCCCCTTACTTCCTCCAAACAAATCCAACCCTGCTAGTTTTGAGTACATGAACACGAATCAAGGACAAAACTGCCGGTTTTCAACCGATTGATTCCAAAATATTCTGGAATCAACCGATCAACCAACCAAATCAGCATGGACATCACAAATGGAATTGACCTAGCTGCATCTTATGAATTATCCAGACGCTTATTTCCAGTTTGAGAAAACTGGGAACTTGCTTCCAATTTTCTCCAGCCTTATTTGAAGAATCTGGAACTTCGGAGCCGAAAAAAGATGGTTCTCCAGAGGAGAAAGCGGAGCAACTGCTCTCTCCTGGAGAAAGAAGAAGAAAACGTAACCAACTCCGACTCGTCGCTTTCTATAAAATTGGCGGCGGGGGACACTGCCTTCGCTTCTGGGCTGTTTCAAAGCATTTGATTGCATTTTAAAATTCTTCAGAGTTGAACAGTGAACAGCATCGTGGGATTCGCAACTTGTTTGGACACTCCCCGAGTTTAAACGATTTAAGGATGGGAATGGGGGAAGTGGTTTCTGGTTAGCAAGTGGGCGCCAAGATATGGATCGACAAATACTGGATAACGTCCCGAGTTTTCAATCCTTGGGAGGAGTGTTTACATGGTCCTATTTTATTTGCATGTGCAATGACGTCTAAGAATAGGATTCCGTAGAATTGGCCCGGGTCCAATTGGAGTATTGTGGATAAGCCTTGCAAAATATCCCACACCACCACCACCACCCCGTCTCTCCTTTTAATTGGGAAGCAAAAGCAACCTTGACTTAAATCTAGTTTCATTTCAACCAAATCCGGAGATGGAGTTTAATGAAGTCGTTCGTAAGAGAGGGTTTAAGCCCTCCGATCGTTTTGACCCTCAAAAGGCACAAGTGCTGGGCTCCCTCACAAAGACGATTCTCCATTTGGTAAGGCTGGACAAATTAAAGCATTGACCTTCCCAGAAAATGACATTTCTTTCATTTTACTTTTGAACAGGAAGAACGCAAGTATGGCGGAGGTCGCACGCTTCCATCAGATTGGCGACTGCGACGGATAATTGCACCAGGAGCTCCTCCGGACTTTTTCCAAGAAGAACCAAGGCTTCCGAAAACTAACAGTTAAGGGTTCATATTAAAAAAAAAAAATTTGTTAGAAAAGATCATATTTTGTATTTTAGAAAAAGTTTTTGCATCTTCTGACTATTTTACCGAAACACATCCGACATTGGACGAGGAGAAGTCGAGAGCCCGTGAAATCTCAACGTCCATAACGCTCCCTGAGAATGCGAATTCAAAGGGGCAGTTCATGTATCAGTCCAGGAAGAAGAAATCTGTCAAATGGGTTCACCAAGGTAAGAGTCAACGGGTTACATGGTTAAAAGACCTGGACTATAATTCCAGTATTTATATTCCAGGTCACGAGTTCCAGAAAGAAGTGGAGGAGATCCATGAGGTTAGTTCTGTTTCCATATCATAGGCTACCTGGATTCATGTCCTTATCCATGTTTTTCCAGAGTCCGAACTGGAGCTCGAGCAAACGACCACCAATTAACCAACATCATTTTCCGGTCGGAAGAATTTCAACGGGAGAGTGGGAGCAGAGGGTCACCGACGCCGGTCGCTCCAGAATTGTAAGCACCGGACACGTAAAACGGAGAATTTTCTCCAGATTGTTTTGCTGTTGAAGTCATTAATTAATTTTGCTGTTGAAGTCATTAATTAATTTTGCCGAATTAAAATCTTAGGATGGCTTTCAAAGTACTGGACTGACTGGACAAGTCCAAGCCTGGAACACTTACAACACGTCCCCCAGGGGTTATTCCCACGGTCAACCAATCTACCATCCAATCTTCCTCAGATAAAATGGCGCTGGGGTCCTTTAGTCAGAATTAACCGAACCCACTTTCAATTCCTAACAGATTAAAACATGAAATAAAATTTGATTTTACCGGCAAACCTACGATATTTTCCTATTTTTGTTGGCATGACAACGCCGCCGTCTTGATGCGTCGTTACTTGGGTTATTATTTGAGGCTCTTCTTTGTTGGCCAACTGTAACAGCGTCACCTTTTAACTCCGCACCCGCTGCGTTGCTCCTTGCTGTTTCCTGAAACCGCTTGCTGACCTTTCCTGGAATCCTCTTCTGTGCGTCGTCCATATCGAATTCTGAAATGTCAAACAATTCCGTTCTCCTTTTCGTCGAAACCTTGGCCTTGGTGGCTTGCGTCGGTGGGATTGCAGTCGTTGCCCCTGGTTCGAACTACGTGTCCCTCTGCTACCTCGGCGCTTGGTTTATCCTTGGTATTTGCTGCAACCTGGCTGGGTTGACCTCCCTGTGTAAGATTGCCCTAGTCAAGACGAGATCAGTTGGTGAAAGTGGTTATGATTGCACAGAATCTTTTGATTTTTCTTAGATTACTTCTACTCTGAGGACCAAACCTCAATTGCCACCGCACACGATTGGCTCCACCGGCACTATTTCCTCTGCTGGCTTACCATGATCCTGGGATACCCGACCCTCGTGACCTGCTTCTGGCTAACCTACTTTCCCACAGTGTTTGCTCACGTAAGGAACTACAGCTAAGCATAATCGCGAACTAATTAAGGTGTAGTCTCAATTTGTAATTCCAATATACCCTTTGTAGTTCTTCTGCATCTTGGGAATCCTCCCATTCGGGGCATGGTTGTTGGAAAAGGGCAACTGGGTATCAATCTTGACGCAAATTGGAATGAGCATCCTTGTATGCCTCCACGCCATGATTTGCTACGAAGCCGAAAACTGGACCGGACTGGCAGGGGCACTCCTCATGATTGCCAATGTGATTTCCATTTCCACACCAACCAGTCGGATGACCATCTTTGGAGTCCCACCGCGAGAAGGATTTGTGGGTGGAGTCGCTGTTGCTACCCTCCTCTTCGCATTGGCAGTTCAAGAAATGTATGCCAATCCTAAACGACTCGGCTCGTTCCTTCCTAAAATCTTGGAAAGTGGTGGCCATTACGTCCAGGATTTACTCAACCAACTCTTCTAAACACAAAAAGACAAACTGCACCTCTCCATACCGTTAACCTAACGAAATCAATAAAGGCAAGGAAGTGTTAGATGTAAACAGCCAAAGGTCTTTCAGCAGCTCGTTCCTGATGTTAGTATGTTGATCAACTGTTCTTGCCCGAGCGTGTCAAACAACCCGCCTGTCAAATTCCGCTTTGGGGTTCTCTCTGAGGTATTTCTGAAGAAATGTACATGACAGCTTCATCTTGAGGTCTTCAACCACGACATGCTTAAATGCAGCCTGGAAAAATGCAAATGAAATGAATTGTTTCTCGTTCTTCTGTCAGGATTCAACAGGCGTGTTAATGTTTACCTCAGCAAGAATGTTTGCAATTCCTTGACCCCTATGCGAGGAAGGTACTTCGGTGTGGTACATGTTAAGGACTCCTTTCGGCCTCTCTTCATATTCCAGTAGTGCTTCCTCTGGAGAAAAATCAAAAGACAAATGAAATATCCTCATGAACAGGATAACAGTGAACCTTCAAGAAGCCTTTTCTAGCGCTTTTACCTGATCCAAGTTTGATGATGAACTTCCGGTTCTTCTGATCATGTTCGACTTGGAATGAATTACTGGCAAAACCACTGGTGGCCATTACTGATTGAATTCTCGCCCTTAAATTCTCCAGTCTTCTCAAACTTCTTCCGATCATGATCAACTTCCAGGATTTCTTTGTTTCTTTTTTTCCAGGAGCTTTTCTATAATTTTCCCGGGGCTGAGAATAGTGTACATGAAACAGCTCCACAATTTGCTCCACAAACAAACAAACGATTTTGACACAATAGGACAACACGTAAAATTAATTCATTGAATAGAAAAATTAATTCTAGAAAAACTAATTCATTGAATAAAAATACTGTCAACTGATC
>JAQIWD010000048.1:0-45326 GCA_034694825.1 Anurida granaria
CGCATTGTCACTAAGAACATGTGTGCCAACTTTGGACACGTTGCGACTTGTAGTTCGTCCGCTAGCGTGTCTCGGACAGACAGCTCGGGCTAAAAAGGAACAATGTAAAAGTAATTCCAAATCAGAATAAGGAAAGCCCTTGACCCGACCCCACTCACTCACTCATATTCTTTTTGTTATATCATCAAAAAATCTCCCTTTTGACAAGCACTTGCAAAAAAATCAACGAAGCGCCACTACTTGGGCATGTTATGCAATTTCCGCTCCCATCACTTTCTGCATTAAAGAATCCACTTCATTATCACCTCTTTACTAGAATGTGTGCAAGATTGGAAGATTGAGGAGAATTGCAACAATTGAAATGAGTTTAATGTGCCATTTTGCATTGCATATTTGCATAAATTGGACAAAGATTGGCATATTATCCCCTGGGCCTTTTTTAAACTATAATTCTAAAATTGGGATGTATTGACTCTTGTCCCCAAGAAAGTAAACTTGGGTATAATTCGATAGATTACCAAAATGGATTTGGTTTCGCAGGAACAAATTGGTACACACGTAATCATGGCATTTGCCAATGCCAAATTCGGATTCTTAACAAAGGAATCAAATTATAAAACCAGAATTAGGGATAATTTTCAAATTAAGGGACAAAGTGTGAAGGACTTGAAAAACGATCCACGTCCTCACGTTTTCTTTTGATTGGTTCATTTTTGGACCAATGATGCTGAGAATGTAACCCGAAGGATGACAATGACAATAGAGAAACGTCGGGAAGCCTCTGGCAAGGTCGCCGAAGCAAAATAAGTAAAGTAAAGTTTAACTTTAAATTTATAAGAACGTTAGAAAAATGAAAAATTTGATTAATGACGACGGACGTAGAGACGTATCTCGCACGGCCGAAACAATACGTAATGAAAATGAAGGAACAATACAAAAAACGACAAAAAGACGCAAGAATGGGAGTTTCAGAGTCATGATTAGATTTAGTCCAATTCTCATCATAAAGAACAAATAATAATTATAAGGAAAATGACCTATAATACTCTGTCCTCTGCTCTCGTTTCAAAACTAATTCACACGTTTCACACTCATTACGTCATTTGTACCCTCTGATTTGTATTTAGTCTTAAGCGTTTATAGGGTCATGTTTATCCAAGTCGCACTTTTGTAACCCATTATTTATAAAATGACCCTCAAAAGTGTAGAAAAATGGCAATTGAAAAGAAGCTAAATCGAAGTAGAATTTTATTCGTCACATTCGATCTGAAAAAAAATTTCAAATTCGGATTGCATAGGATGATTAAAATTTTCAATAAAAAAAATCAAAATTTCCGTACCAATGTTCGGAAGATGAAGAGTTGAGTTCTCATTGCGGTATAATGGAAACGCACTATGACTTGCCTTGGTGCGGATCCAAAAGTGATGGTTTGCGAATCGGACCCCCTGAACTGCCCCCTCTTCCCTTTCGAATTCTTCTGAGGGCAGGAGGGAAGGGCCCAATTAATGTCCTCCGACTCCCTTGTATAAAAACGTAAGCGCCACACCTCTACAGTGCATCAGAGTCCATTTCCTTTGGTTCCAACTCACATTCCGGAAGAATCCCAGTTGACAGTAACAATGCAGGCCATATTAGCAGTTCTCTCAGCACTAATCGCTTGTAGCGTCGGTGGTTATCTTGGTGGTCCTGGCTACGGACATGGCTATGGACACCACCACGCACATTACGCCCCTGTCGTTCCAGTAGTCCCAGTCAAAGTAAGAAAACGAAACAAGAATTGAATAATAAATTTCCAAAAGCAACAAATTATAAAGACTAATAACACTTCAAATTTCCAGGTGCCAATTGCTACAAGCTACCAACATGAATACAGAACTTACCACCCCGTCGTTCCAGTTGTGAAAGCTGTAAGACATTCATTGAAATCAACCATAAAAACTGGAGATTTTTGAAGAAAATTTAGAAAAAGTTATTTGAATACGAAAGTGAAATGAAAAATTTATTGAAAAGGTCCCAGTAGTCAAGTATGTCCAACCTGTTGTGGCTGCTTACCCTGTTCATCATGGTCATGGTACAGAGAAAGATGAATTAATTACTAACAAATAATTAATTTGTATTGATAGTTTACTCATATTGTGGTTAATCTTAATTAATCACTTACAGGTTACGGACATGGATTTGGATTTGGCCATGGAGGACACGGACACTACTAAAGAAGAATCCAGAGGAAATTAATCAAGTCGTCAAATGGGTTCTTTCCCCTGTCATTCTAAATAGACTAAAAGAATCTTATCCCTGTTTTCCTATCACTTTCACTCTCACTTTATCACTTTCCTTTCGTAATTTCTTCTCACTTTCATCTCTCTTCTCTTCCCTTCTTGTTTCTTTTTCTAATCTTCATCTCGTTCTCGTTATCTTCTTTTCTTCAATCGCCTTTCTCTCCTGAAAATGTACAAAATTCTTTTACTTTCCTTTATCATTTTGTATAAGCCCTGTATAGTGTCTTTTTGTACCTTTAATTTATTAAAAAGGAGTTTTGGAAACCGGAAGTTGGTGGATAATTAGTAGTCGTTCTCTTGACCCATGGGTACGTCAGGAGTCACTTCTTCGTCACCACCACTGCTAAGAACCAGTTCATCCTTGGCCCCTTCTCCGTCCATTTCATCATCGTAACCTTCAGCGTCTTTCCCAGCGATGTTAGCCATCGTTTTAGGAGCCCTCGCTTTCATATATGTTTCCAGGTCTTGATCCAAGCTTCCTCTTGAAAGCCCGCCTTCAGACGACCCAGCCATGTACTGGAACAAAAAGAATTCCAAATCACTTCTATCATCACTATTTCCCGACAAGGGTTTAATTAGGCCATGGAGTATGAATTTCTTTTCTTTTCTTAAAACCTAATTTCGCATTCGGTGTTTAGACAGACTAAACTGCATTTCTCGTCCGTTGAATCACAGTGTATTGCAATTGCAAGAATAGAAACAAACACTCCTCACCATATCAAGGTCATTGTCCAGATCATCCTTGGAAATGTTGTCGTCCTTCCAGAATCCCGTAATGGGTCCCCCAACTAATCGTTGCTTGTGAAACTTCTGCTTGTGAATGTAGTGGTCCTCCTTCCTGCTGGATCCCTGAATGCGCTTTCCGAATTGTTTCCCCATCTTATCCTTGAAGTTTGAATCAGAGATATCTTCATCTTCATCATCCCGGAATCCGTTGAGATTAGGTCCCCTCGTCAATCTCTTACGTTGTGCCGCCACTACAACGTTCCCGTACGACACTCTCGGTTCGTTGCTGTTACGGAGCGACGTGATGGGTAGAACAACTCGCTGTTTTCTTTGAACGGCGAACTTGTTGGATGCGTTATCATCCCAGACTGCTGTGATGATGGTGACTGGACCAGGAGTGCCCACCTGGCGCTTCTTTCTGACCACCACCGGTCCTGGTAACGGCGATGGCGAAAATGAACTTCCATGGATCTGTTGGACTTGGGTACAAGTACGATTGCGCCTGTCCAAGTTGATCAACGGCGCTTTGGCCAATTCCAACGCTGATCGATTCCGCATGTTCAAGTTTACCAAAGGCGATTTGGCCAATTTCAGCGCTGATCGATTCCGCATGTCCAAGTTAATCACCGGCTCCTTGGCCAATTCCAACGCTGATCGCTGCATCCCGAACTTATTTGGATATTCTAAACTAATTTAATCTGGAAACTAATTGAAATTACACTTCACCGTGGCTAGCCAATCGTCGTCAGTGAATTCCAATCAAATTCCAGAGATTAGAGTTTGCAGTGGTGATTCGGCGTCAGGTCTTTCAAAATGTTACTCCCTCAAAGAGGAATCCCCTTTCAAGTCTAGACAAACAAAAAAAATATCAAAATAGCATCAACTTTATGTCTCGAACTTCATAGATTTTGGCTCAATCCTTCCGCAAAAAAAAGGTCAGTAAATCACAATGCCATTTGACCTTTCAGAAAATACTTACGCGATTACTCAAGTACAGAATTGGCATTACATATTAGAAAATGAAACTTTATCTCTTATAAAAAAGAAGAAAGTCTGAGGGGTCAACAAAAACAAAAACTATTCACGCAAAAAATCATCTTATTTTGCCAAACTACAAATGGAATACTTTCAACTCATCACTTTGCGGTAATTGTGAGAAATTAACCTTTGACCTTTGAAACAGTTTAATTGAGCATAAAGTGCCCATGGCAGATTGACTGCAAACTTCGTCCATCTGAGCCTAATTTATCCAAACCAAATGTTAACCCGCGAATCTCAAATTTAATTTTTGTCAAAAGAATTCAATGTTTCTTTGCCACTCAACCCACCACACCCACTTCCACTCGCTTCACGGCATTACAATATCAATTTGTAACGCAATTAGACAATTAATTTACAATTTACTTAATGCGTTTAAAGTGGAATGGTCCATCGCTAATTATTAATGTATTTGTGTAACCATTTTTTACAAGTTTCGGACAAAATAAATAAGATGCCGATCATAAGCGGGGTAAAGTGGGGGTGGGTTTTAGTTTGTTTACCCTCCCTCTAAACCCAAAACCGCAAGAATAAATGTGTCATCGATAAAATCAAAATCTAATTAATTTAATTCCTCTCTTGAATTCACAAGTAATTAATCTAGAACTTAGGTTTGTCGTCTGTCTTTCGTAGTCTTGCAGGCATTCGACGCTGTGGGCGAAACAACATACAATGGTAAGAAACTCATTCACTGTTTTTTTTTTTTCGCTAAAATATGCCTGAAAAGCTAACATGGCTTTTAAAGTGGCAGTCGTTTCATTTTGTTTATACTTTATAGGCATACCACACCCAGTTTATGAGTGGAAGTAAAGTGGTAGGGAACATGGCCATTTTACCTCTGAGGACTAAAACCCGTGGTCCGGCCACTCTGGATAATTCGGAGTTTGATATCATCGATGAAGCCTTGTACTATTTTAAAGCCAACGTCTTTTTCCGTACGTACGAGATTAAGGTAATAAGGACAAAGCCAGTACCTAAATTTTGTCATTCTCATTTGGTATTGGGTACGTAAAATTTTTGAATGTTCTGAGCAGAGTGAAGGAGATCGTCTTACAATTTACATCACACTCTACATCAGTGAGTGTCTCAAAAAATTAGCCAAGTGCACAAACAAGAATATGGGACTCCAGGAAATGCATACACTCGCCATTTCCAAGTTTGATATTCCTGGTGATCCAGGATTCATTCTGAATTCTGTTTATGCCAAACCTGGGTCAGCACAGGAGGGTGGTAAGCGTTTTATTTCTTGTATTTGCAGCAAGTACAATGGTCATTCATGTCATGTGTTCAATTGATGACTTGCAATTTTTAATCCTATTTCCTCTTTATTCATTTCTAGAATTTTTGAGAGAGTATTTGAAGCAGGTGCGACAAGAATGTGGGATCCGCGTCTGTGAGAAAGTATTCGGTACTGAAGATGGGAAACCTTCCAAATGGTGGTTGTGCTTTAGTAAGAAGAAATTCATGGACAAGTCACTGTCCGGACCCGGAATGTAAATGTAATTCGGATGTAAAATGTAAGCCGCTTTTTCCTCCTCTCTGCCTCCTGCTCCTCGGTTTCATCTGTCCATTCCACCATTAAGTTCAATCAGAATTAGATTTAAATCGATACCTTTTTAAATCAAACTTTTAATTCCGGCTTTTAGGTGAGCTTTTCGTATTTAATAAATATTCTCCCACCTTTATTCCACCCGTATTTATAACCGGATTTTTTGTTTCTAACTTCGAAGGCATTAGACCCTGCGTGCTGTAGTTAGAAGTAGTTCAAGTGCTTATTGGAATTGTTAAGTTTATAAAAGTTGAAAGAATCGCATCAAGAATCAAGAGTGAACTGTTCCGGGCTGGGCAAGTTAGATTTCTCTTTACGAAGAGAAAAGGAAGTGATTCCATTTCAATTTCTCATAACCTCCTTCTCTTTCCCTTCTGAATCCTGATCTTGTTCAGAGATCTTGTGCCATACGTTGGCCTCTGGCCAGCAGTTCCATTTTGGCAAGGCGTCATTCTTGTCTCTTCTCAACACTCCATTTTCACCATGGGCTCGACTCATCCCACTCCATCACTGGACTCTCATCAAAATTAATGCATCACTCACTTTCCCTCAACTTTCTTCAACACTCCGAAAGTCCATTTCAGATTCTTCCGTTTTACCCCCCGCCTTACGACGTCTGAAATAAACCTTACAGAATGAATGGCCATGGTTAGTGTGTGGAAGGGATCATCGGCACACTCACACCCTGCTGGGATTTTTGCCGTGACATGTTGACCTTTTAATTGAATTATAAATTCTAACTGTAGATTCCATGTTCAGTAAACGCCTCTTCGTCCACCTCCCCTCCCTCACTTTTCATGGGCTTGGATCAAAGCTGGTGGTCACGGGCAGTGGTCGTTGAAGGTGAGAAGAGATTCTGGTTTGTGGATATTTATTACGGCCGCAGAGACTTGAGTTCCTCGTTATTTCCGGGCAGGGTTTCAGTGATTTCCAGCTTCCGCCGTTGTTTGGATTTTGGGATTGTTGTTAAATGGGGTCGGAGGTTGAGGCTCATTCTCGTAAACATAAGCGGATTTGGGATTTGGATTTGGAAGGACCGTGGCAGGGGCACTTTGGGGAGAAATGGGAATGTGGGGGGATAAGAAGATGAAATCCAAAAGGGTCGACGACTACGGGATGTTGCTTTCTTCCATTTTACATTCCCTGACTTTAAAACTGTGTGTAAGGAGTAGTGCTGCCGAGATTCAGTGTAGGAATTCAGTCCGGGCAGTACGAAGGGGATTGGAAATAAAAAGCTAAAAAGCGGAAAAAGAAGGAGAAAGCGGATTTTACTCTTACTTTCTCTTTTTCATCTTCCTTCTTCCAACTTTCCCATTCACTCTCCATCCCTCCAAATTAGCAACAGAATGAAATCCCTTGTTCAATTTTTCATCGTCTGCCCACACACATGCACAAAACTAGTCAAATTTCCATTGGAAGCACAAGTAACCACTGCCATTACTCCCAAAGTTTCCCGTTTCCCTCTACGCTGCTTTCTCTTTGATGCTCGGCTCACGTTCATTCATTGACATAAACCTGCTAGAACTTTCAACGCTCTACAAAACAGTTCATATTACTTTTTGGCCAGATGCTATAAATTCATGCGTGACTATTCGTGACAACGCAATACGCACTGGAAAATTTTCATTTCGTGAGGTGTGATACCTTTTATCTGCTTCTCCTGATGTTAGACGGTGAAGCATCTAAATCCATGAAAAATCACCTGCTTTTCCGTACTAGAAGAAGGTAAATTGGGTGATTTTTTTCGTTGTCGGAGTGTGAGTTTAAAAATGAATGGATTAATGTATTTTGATCACCTCCACGTTCCACGGAGAAAGTAGAATGTAAAATATTGGTAGGATCTTAGGATTCGGAGGGTTTTCTTATGTTCTTACCTTTCCCCTCGTCTTCTTTCTCGTACCGCCTAGTGTCTTATGTTTATGTCTTGTGTCTTGGGTTGATGTTCTCTTTGGCATTGCATTGCATAATACATGAAAGGGCTCTTGGAGAATTTTATTTTCTCTCTGCAATGTATACTTTCTATTTGGATCTCCAGCTCCTTCATTTCCCCACTCCACTCCAGGAAAAAAGGAAAGAGAGTGAGGTATGAGGAGATTAGTTGGTTAGTTGAATTTAGTTGAAATAGCGGACAGAGGGGGAACGGAATCCGAATCCATACCCGTAAAATCCATAGGTCAGTTTCGGGAGAACATTTCCTGGAAGGAACGGTAACTGGAAAGGAATTACCCTCCTCCATGGTCCATGGTCTGAAGTCTACCTTTCCATTTTCCATTAGGAACATTCATTACTCTTTCCCCATTCCAAGGTTAGGGTAGTAAATGGGTTCAGAATAGAAAAATAGACATATACAAAACACCTTACAAGTTCTAACCTTCGTATACCCCCACCCCTAACCGAAGCCCTACCTTTGGTTTCTTTCCATGATCCAAGTGTCGTTGGAGACGAAGGTTTTGCAAAGCCCAGAAAAAACGGGCCACCAGAGACTCATTCCACGTCAAGAAAACGGAAAACAATTGAGAAATGTCTCCACAAAACACCTAAATCACTCTTCATCCAATCCCTCTGATGCCTTTCTCCTCCCTAGTTTTTTGGTTATGGTTGTGGTCCTTTGACATCTTTGGCTCCGTCGGAAGGAAGGAAACAAAAGGCAGAATCAATTCCTCCTTCAGCCCATCCATCTTCCCTCCTTTAAAACCAAGGAATTAATTATCATTTTTATTCTTTCAAAGACGATAATCATTTTATCCTTTTACGCTTTAGATTCTACAGGAGAATCTGCATCTAACCAACCGAAAGTCTAGTTTGTTGGTTTTCAGTGAAGGGATTTCCAGTAACCACCTTTCCATCTCCATCTGCAAATAAATGAATTCAGAGACCAAAGAAATGGAAATGCTATTGGACCGGAATCCGGAATTTCCTCGTACTTTCACTTGGCTTTCTTCTCCTTCTGTTTAAGAGGGAAGAGAAGCAGGAGAGGATTCTCCTGCTTGCTACTTCTCTCCTAAAAAATTCTACGGCGGGCCTTCGGTTACATTTCGTAGTGGAGTGGATTTGGAAGGAAATGGAATTGGTTGAAATGATTAAATTGCAATTAAGACACTGGAAACATGAGTGCGTGGAACGATATGCCCCACCCCTCCCCTCCCCTTTCTTTCGCCAATTCAATTCAATTCCATCATTCTTTGAGTCATTGGATCCCATGGAGGTGCCAGTGGCACGCTTAGGCCCATGGCACGTGGCACAAGAAGGAGAAAGTCTTCTTTCTTATCACTTACGGAATGTCATCCTTTCCCTACTTTCTCCTCTTTCAAAGTACCCTCAACCTCCTCAACAGTTGTCCCTCCCTGTTCATATTTACGCTTTGTATGTTCGGATGGTCTCTGCCTTTTCATCCACTCCAACCTACGTTTGAGCTCTTCATTCGAAACCAAGAGATTACCATCCTAATTACGCTGCTGCTCTCTCCAGTTTCTTCTGTTCTTTATGTTCCAAATGGGATTAGTTGGGGAAAGTAAAAATTAAGAGGAAAGTTATTCGTGAGAGACAAGAGGAAGCGGGTAGCTCTTCCCTTCTAACTTGAGTTTAATTTCGAATGACATGTAAAGAGGAAGTAATTGTTTTAATGATATGCTCCATGAATCATGATTCCAGTCCTTAGTCTCCGCGCTCTGGTTATCCTTAATACAGTATACAACCTACGCTTTCTCTTTTTCCTAATATCCTCTGTAGCCCTTGGTGAGTTCCCTCTAATTCATTTCCAGTCTCCTAACCGTCAATTCCAGAATGAAATCTTGTCGAGACCAGAAAACTAAAATTGTGCTCGCTCTGATGATTCCTCCTCCTTGCTTACTACTTCTACTTTCTTTCTTTTCTTTTTCCTTTTTTTTTTTTTTATTATTTCTCTCTTCATCCGTGTGTTCTCAAATGTCGTCAAAACCTTTCTCCTCCGTCATCACCATCCTCCGAATCCTTATTTCTAAATCCTTCATTATTCCCTTCTGCTTTCTTTCTTTCTCTTTTTAACAACTAAATTTCTGTCTTGAACTTAGTCTGCTGGGCAGCACAGTGCTTTCTCCCTTCCTTCTCCAATCCGGGCACAAACCTGTAAACGCCCGTCATTTCCGCATTTCTCACCATTAGGAGAACCTTTCATTAACCCATCCCCCTTTACTCCGCTTTCAGTTAAATTGGAAGTTTCCCAGTCCCCCGCACACATTCTTGGAGTTTTCTTATATCATATGGGCCCCACCTTCCTAACCCTTATTCCTCAAAGAACAAAGGAAGGACGAAGAAGATGAAAGTCTCCTGAATTTCATCTGCCTTCTATTTTTAGACTCTGCATTTATTTTATTTTTTGGTCCACTTTCCCCCTTGACTCGGCTCTTTCCGCCTCTCGTCCAAGGAGTGAAACTTGGAGTATTGAGCTTGTTGGGTGTTGGAGTGAGCCTGTTCGTTCGTGTATACTACTGGCGGTAGTGCCCCGTGTGGTAGTCATTCCAAAGGAAAAGTTCTTTCTCCAGCAGCCTCAACCTCAGCCAGGAATACTGGAGAGTCTCCTCAACTAGAAAGGAATTCTTGGTTTCATCTGGGCTGCTGGGCTGGGCCCTATTCCCTCTCCATATCGACCCAAAAAGAAGAACTGAGGCTCCAGCTGCTACGCCTCCAACGCGGACTCCAGGACAGAGAGAAGGCGAGTGGGATCCAGGGAGAAAGTAGATGGGTAAATGTTATAAGGAAAAGAGGGGGGGGGGCGGTGATGGTGGTGGGGGGAGACAATGGGATTTTGCCAGACTGCTTGGCGTCACTGACTTCTTCTGCAGCAAAAGTAAGAAGAAGAAGGGAAAGAAGAGCTCTTGAGAATAGGCGCCATTTATTTCCTGTGTTTGCCTGGGGGCCACGTAACAAGTAAAAAAAAGACTTCACCCGAGAGAAGACAAGGGGACGGTGAGATACAAGACATTACGTTTGACCACACAGAGACAGAGTTAGCAAAGACACGAGTCAGTGAGGAAAGAGTCAAGAAGAGTGAGAATGGTGGTGGTCCTCCAATCTCTGCCCGGGGATGATAGGAAATGATGGGAGAAAGTTCCCATTATGTAAATGAAGAGGAAAGAAAGGAGGTGGGTCGTGGAGAAAGGAGTCCCAGCAGGTTTCCCAATCTCAACTATTTCCATTACCAACAGGAAATTAAAAGCGAAAGGAGTGAAATCATAATCATGAGCATAAACAATAACCAAAGTAATATGCATTTATACTTCATTTTGTATTATATAGAAACCAACGTCTCCTCCATTCTCCGTTGTTACTCTACTTAATATTACTTTGGCCAATCGGGTATTCCAGCATCCAGCGTCCCTAAATTTTGAGACGGTAGAGTGAAAAAACATGTAAAGTAGGCGAGCTGTGACTGGAGGGTCTTTTGGTTCCCTTGGTTTTCCTTTCCCCTTATCCCACGTCCACGTCCCACAGCCGCATACTTTTAGTACTTTCCCGAAATGTCCAAAGCGGAAGAAAAGCTTTGAGGGATCCGAAGAAGGAGGCTGAGTATATGAGTATGTATGAGGTACACAGGTGGAAACTGGCCCTAAAAGTCTAAGGACTAGCATTCTAGGATGCTGGAATTTTCATTCCCTAATGGCAACTCCTTTCCCTCATCTAAAACCCTCACACGTTCACTTTCACTCACTCCAACCTGCAGTCACTACTTCCTACTCACTAAGAGATCCAAAACCCATGAAAATGGGAAGGAATTCACATTTTTCTGGGGTGAAAGTGAAGGAGGAAGAGAGGAAAGTTTTGATGTGATGGAATCCAAAGTAATCAAAGAATCATCCAAATCACAAAAAGAAAAAACGCTTTCACCCCCACTTTTACTACTTTCACCTTTCCTTCATCATCATTATCACCACAATATACATTTTCGAAAAAATCACTTTGAAATTTGGGCTTGAAAGTTTTCTGGGAGCATCTGAGTCCCCTTTCCAGGGGCGCAGGCACTACTTCCTGGCATGAATTAAATCCGGGGCATAAAATGGAAATCAGTTTTTAGAATTATGAAGATGATGGATGAAGTGTGTCATTCTCATCTTAAACAATTCATAAACCGTCGTCCTCCCTTTCCGTCTTTCCTCCCTCCCCTCCTCCGCTTTCATAAATTATTACTTTAGAGCTGCCCTTAAAAGCGTGGGCTTGAGTGTATCAATTTTTATGACTAATTTTTACCAGGATTCCTCCAGTCTCTGAAGAAAGGAAAGTAGGAGAGTAAAAAAAATGAAATCTGGAGACAATGGATTTATGCAACAGAAGAAAAACAATACGTTTTCCCCTCCCCAAACCATTAGTGTTAGTCAGGTTTTCGGAAATGGCAATTGGTAATTGGGATTATAGAATCAAAGCACGAACCTCATTTTCATCATTTACAAAATTCAGGAAAAGGTCGAGAGGCCTTTCACCACTTTACTTTCTCTCCCTTTCCCACACGTTCCGGCCAGCACACGCGTCCTTTTTGGTAAACTACAATCCAATTTAAATTATGTTAATTATGGGGGAGGATTGTTTAGGTGGCAATTCCCAGGTCCCACCTCCGCTTTCTTATGGTTACTGTTATTGTACTTGCCGATTACCCATTGTGATTACCAAGTGCTTAATTAATAAAGGAGTCTCTTGAAATCCAAGTGAGTGGCCTTTGTGCCTGTGTGACAGATGAAGATAAGGACCTGGGTAGCTCACTCTCCATCCCCTTTTGCGTTACTCATCTCACAGGCACAGCTTCAGCGAACTTCAGCTGCTCTTCTAAATTTCATTTTTTATTCTTTTAAAAATGGATGATGAAAAGTAGGAAAGGAGATGAGGAGACGGTGGAAGGGAAAGGAAAGGCAGTAGATCTAGCAGGACTAGGAGGACGCTGCTCCAGGAAATGATGCTTTCTCCACGTAGGTTGTCCCTTTCCTGTTTGTAAACTGTATTTGTAAAGGGGAATTAATGAGTGGCTCTGGCTCTCAACCTCGGCATGTCCCTTTTCATTTATGCATGAATCCTTGAATCTCCAAATCCTCATCCCTCCCATGGACCAAAGCAAAAGGGAGTGAGGGTCCCTGTATGACTCCTATTCTTTACAATTTGCAATGGGATTTCATACTGTGTGTAGTTAGTACTGGAAAAGAAGCATATGGGTGAACTCTAGCATTAAGAAGCCTGTTCTAAAGTATTGGAAAATGGATAGTAGTGTTGGTCTTAGACGGGCAGGAGACCCTTTTGGCTTTCCCCCATTCTTCTTCCTATGCCTTTTTAGTTGATCTGGGTCCATTCCTACCCGAGTCCCCTCCCGGGGTGGATGACGTGGATTCTGGGCTGAGGACGAGGGGGGAATGATCCGGGGAGGAGGAGCGCATGGACCAAAATCGGATCTTTTCGGAGTTTCATTTTAGGGAGAGGCAGCTGAAAAATTCGACAAAAGATCTCTAGCCAGCAGACTCCTCATCGCATCTTCTCTCCCGGATTCCTACGTCTCCTTCCTCCTGCTCTTCCAACTAAATAGGAAAAAAAAAGAAAATCTGCCTCGTTGGACTGATTCTGGATCCAAGTTTACCCCTGTCACTATCCCCTCCTCACCACTCACTTCGTCTTTATCCTTCTTCCCTTTCGCATCTTCCTACAAAAACTCTCATCCGCCCAACATCCCCCTGCATCAGCACTGTCAGATACAACACTTGGGAATTCTTATTCAATAATTGGAAAATTTATTAATCAAAGGAAGGGGAAATCATCTCATCTCAATTCTATCCGCATCCAATTCAAGACTCAAGAACAAAGGGAGGATTCTATGGACGGTAAAATCTTTCAATTGATAAATCTGAATCCCAAAATCGGCAGGAATTGCACGCATTTTGCGCAAAAATTAGAAGCAAGGACGCTTAGAATAGGTAGGGTAGAATTCCATTCCAAAGGAATCATAGCTGAAATTCAGAAATTGTGATGGGAAATTCATGAGCACAAAATGCTGAATTCCTTTACGCTTTCCCCCAAAATTAACTTTCTCCTTGAATTACTTCCTGTGTGCCTTTTTTCAGGCATTGTAAAAATTCATTCAGCGCGTTCAGTGGGATGCAGAGAACCGGAGCCTTTGAGATTGATAAACTGAGTTTATCCTTCTGGTTTTTTAAGTTAGTGTTGGGGTGTAGGGAGTGGGGTCGTGGTTGGAGCAGATGGTTACGAAAGGGAATGAGACAAAAGGGGAAAGTCTCCTTTCTCCTCCTTCCTCGAATCCCATCTTCCCTCTCCCTGCTCCTCCACAAATAAAACCAAGGGAGAAAGTACAACAAAAAAAGAAGATGAGGAAAGAGAGTAGTAAGGCTAAGGATAAGGATGATTTTGAACTTCTATGACTATGACGAGGGAACCCCAGCCGCACTAGATCTATCCAGTTCAGTTAGGATCCGTAAGGAGAAAGGCGCTGATGAGTCTTGTCTAGTATAGGAAGGGACATGGACAGACACCCAAAGTGTACCACGTCACGCAATCATCAACCGTCCCAGTCTCATTATTATATCCACACTCGCACTCTTTCACCACCGGTCCATTCACCCTTCACCAATAATATCCGGGAGTTACCCTTGTCCTGTCTAGTTTGTCACCCTTGGTACATGAGAAACACAAGCCTGAGTAAGCCTGAGTGTCTTATCACCCCCCCCCCCCTCCTCCTCCTCCTCCTCCTCCTCCTCTCGTCATCTCCAACCTTCCCTTCTTAAATCTTAAATGAAATGAAGAGAGTCTCCTCATCCATCACTTTCACCAGGAGAAAGCGGCGGGGACGACGGCGACGGTGGAAAGGAAGGTAGCACGAGCCCAGGCGACACGTGAGTTGGAAACATTTACTTTCTTTTATTCCTTTTTGAAAAGACGGAAATTATTCAAATCCCACAGAGGATTCTGAATTCATCCTCGGCAGATCCACCACATCCAGTTCCAGTTTGGGACTGCGCGCAAGGAAAAGTCAATAAGATAGATCCATGCTTGCGTAGGCTGTCTCGTATATTTTTGCGTTAAGCTCTTACCCTACAAGCAGAGGAGGAACGCATCCTTTTGGTATTCATGAATACGATACACAAAGGGGTAGGGGACTTATTAAAGGTCAAGTATCATCTCCAAACAACATTTGAATTCTGAACGAGTTGAGCATTGGATCTGAAGTTATAGTTTCATTTTTAGGTTTTCTTTGAAGGATGGTGGTGGTGGTGGTGGACAAAGGGCTGGACAGACAAAGTTAGTGCTGGAAAAGCCACAGCGGAAATCCCAATCAAAGTTACAACCTCAATCACCCTTCAGTATCTCCCTGTGGTTCCCATTAATTATAATTAAATGAAACTTAATCTTACAAAGACACTTCCCGTCTCAGGCTCCAATTAAGTATGGGTCTTTGTCCTTTTCAACTTTTCACTAATTTAGAAAAGTTCATCAACTTTTCCTTTCTCTCCCTTTCCACATCATCAACCAAGCTCTTTCGACAGGGAGGGCTACAGGAGGCAGCAACCAGTGCAGAGAGCAAACATACATAAATCCAGGGTTAAATTTAACATTGAGAATTTAAGATTAGGAGGATGAGGGATAAAGATGGAGGATGACATGGGGAACGAGGCAGCCGGCCTAATGAGGGAAACCAAAAACCACATGTGACAACTGACAAAAAGTCATTAGGACAAGGCTAAACCGACCGAATTTAACTACTATAACAAAGGAAGAAAGGACAACGGTGTAACGTGAGGAAAAGATGCTCGCATTATGCGTATTATGACTATGGTCATGGCATCATTCCTACTATTCAAGAATTCAACTTAAGGGAAATTGTATAAATAGTGCCGTTTCGAATTGCCAGCTTGAGTAGATATTAGCGAGATATATAGGTTGACCTCTTTTGGACATTTTCCAGGCTGGTGGTGATGGTATTGGGATGATGTTTGACCCAAGTGGTAACTGTGGCTTGGGTGGAGTAGTGTGTCTCCTACGACATGTAGCATTAGGTTGATAGCCGAATAGTGATAAGAGTTGTAGTGAGTTAGTTGATATATAAATAGGAAATAAGGAGGTTAAAGTGGTTCGTTAATAACCAAACCAACATCCATCCAATCCAAATCCTTCCTAACCACCATCAGCATCATCCACAACATCCTTACACGTACGTTGCTAGCTACATTAGCAAGATCCAGGCATGCCATGCCGTTTAGAAGCATACCGCTGCCGGATCAGAACAGACGCCATAATCCATCCATAGTATTCCTTCTAATTTATTTCTTTCTTTGAGCTCTTGGTCGGATAGGAATACTGGTATTGGAATTGGGAAATTTAGGATGATGAGATATAAAATTCTCAAGCCAAGCCAACAACTCATCTTTTCCATAGACGAGACAAGGGGACACGGTGGGCATGGACAGAAGAGGGATTGAATGAAAGATGAAGAGCGTCAACATCATCATCCCAGATCCCACTGAACTATACACTCCGTCTCCATGGCCCACTAATCATTAATCTCCACAAGGACTATTCAGAATTACCAAAGCGATCAGCCCAGGAAACTGTCTACAAGAATTCTCTTTCATGAGCCAACTTCTTCTTCGTTTACCAATCACAGGTGAGTTTGTATTTCCAGTTTAATTGACTTTGAGTCCGATTTCCACTAATTCTAAGGATTTTTTTTAAATAGGGATGCGGATGCCGGTACAGAAAATTTGGACCGGTTAGACAACAGTTTTTCCTGTCCATTCCATACATTTGTGAAGTGTGTCAGATGAAATATTTTGTATGTATGAATTATTGGCGAAGGAACAAATTTTTGCTTTCTAATGATAAGGAAAGCGGGACAATCCCTGTTATTTCAAGTTAGAAAAAGACTTGGTGAACTTTCACCTTTACGATAATCCTGTAAAGGGGAAAGTTATCCTCTGCAGGTGTTTCAATTTCATAACCAAATTAAAACAAATCAAATGAAAGGGAAACTGTGAGAATATTTACCTTCTTAAGATAAATTCCAGAGAAAGTGAAAGTCCTTTTGAGAAATGGAAAATGAATGAATGATTATGCTGGATTTAACATGAAGGGAAAGTTCCCAAAGTTTTATCATCCCCTAACCCCTGGAACTTTCTTAATTTTTTGTAAACTTTGACTTTGGAATTAAAAATAATCAAGCCTTACTCCTCTTTCAGTCTCCTCAAGTTGCTTTTTTCTTCTATTTTCTTTTTCCCTTTCATCTTTCTTTCTTGCATTTAAGTCCATAATCCCAGTTTCAATATTTCTTTTCAACAGATCTCTTGAGGAAGTAACTTTATTCTTCTCTCCTTATTGTTCGCTTTTTCTTGGACTCTGGTGGATTTCATAAAAACTCCAACAACCGGCGCTTGACCTCTCTGAAAACTTACCATCTTCTAATTTGTCGTAAATTGGTTAATTCGTATTCTTTTTATACGTTTTTATGAGACTTCGACTCTAATTGAAGCACTTCATTTTGAATTCAGGAAAACGCCGCACTGCTCCACAATGAACACAAAGCCAGGATCATCTTTCCTAATGTCCATCAATGTCAGAATAAGCCCGAATAATCTGATTTGGAAGAATCAAGCATGTCACCGTCACCCTTGGTCTTTATCATCTTTGATCTCTTTCGACTCCTTATCATTCACCTGTCCGGTGTTAATCTTTGTAACACTTACTGGACGGAGAACTGATAAGGGCTTGAGATGAGACAAATCTACAATTATTAACTAATTCAGTTGTTTCATCACTGATTTCGGAACAGATTCAACGCTTAGTTCCCTCTCATCGGTTTTTGATCATCAGCCAACTACGGGACAAAACAAAGCTGCCCAGCTTCACTCGCTTCTTCACTTTTAGCACCACTACACACATTTTATTTTTGTTAAAATATTAAAAATGACTTTAGTTTGATCTTCCATATTCAGGAGTAAACATGGAACTGAAATTGCAAATAAATAATTTATGACAAGGTGTAACAAAAATAATCTGGTCAAACCAAGAGAAATTAAAAGATGCTCAAGGGCATACATAAACTACAACTCAAAAAATATCTACTAATGTGACGTCGTAACCTTTGTTTAAAATAAAGATCCTAGTTGACTTATTCCTTTTCTAATTTGTTCGATCCAAATCCTGCACTTGCTCCCTACCTCATCCGTTCAGCCTGCGTCTTCGTATCAACCACAACTTGATCAATTTGGTAACAAAGAACACTACGAATGGCCACGTAAGAATAAGAGTGAGAGCTTGCGGCGTAAGCCCAAAAATTGACCTCCTTTTCCTCCGCTCTGTCACAGCCATGGCAGCATTGGTAAATTGCTCATTCGTAGCATAAGCTGCCTCCAGTAATCGAATGCGCGCCAAAATGTGATCCACATCTCGATTGAGTCGTTCAACCGTGTGCTGGAGGACGAGATTCGGGTGAGGCTGCTGGCAATCCCTTTCACCCTCTTCATTTATTCCGGAAGAAGAAGATGTACAGGTTGAAAGAGCCGCCGGAAGTGAAAATGAGGAATTCGACGGATGTATTTTTGGCAATGGGGGGTCAGTGGACACGCTGGTTGAAGGGAAATTCCGCCTAACCTCGACCTCTGCCTCGGGCTCACTATCCCCACTATAGTAATTTTCACTTTCAGTTCCGGAATGCAAGTTCTCGGCGGAAAAGCGGGCATGGAGTGTGGAATTACCCCATGTCTCGCCTTGACCTCGACCTGGCAAGTCCACGTCCACTTTCAGCACGACATCTTCCTCTACTTGGTCTGAATTGCTAGGAGACGAAGAAATGCCATGAAATTCGAGCCCAGGCAAAGTTGTTGATGTGATACTTGGTCGATGTGCGGGGGCAGCTGGTGGATGAAACGTGGACACGAGGTGGTGATTTGTGAAGTGTCCGTCCACTTTGTTGCGAGGAAACGTTGACTCCTCAAGATCCTCCTTGTAAGTCTTATCATCCTCTCCACTCTCATGATGTCCATTCCCATTCATGTGAACTCGATTCCCATTTCGAGAGCTCCAACCATTTTGAATTCCATTTTTAGTGGGTACTGGAGTGTTTTGATTGGAGGTGGTCGCCGAACTAGTTTCAGTGTCAGAACTGGAAGAACCGACAGTCCACTCGCTTTGGTCGGATGATTTTTTTCTATTCTCCATGTCGTCCTCGCCTGGGTTCACAAACTCGTAGAAGGGGTTGATCGCTTCCAAGAAATTTTGCACCTCGACGGACATGGACATGGTCTCCACTATCTACAGATGGAACAACAAAAATAGATAAGGAAAACGCTCGTTTCCGTCCGTAGATGAAAGCAAACCACGAGACATTTACATTTTTAAGTTCGTCAATATACTGTTTCATGGCGACCTCCCGGTCCATGTCCCCTAAACCATTCCAAGCGTCCCACTTGGCACGATTGACCATGTTGAAAAAACTAGGTTGTGGTTGGGTAGATTTCCCTTCCGTCGCTTGCTTGTACAAACTGTAAAAGCGCAGTTTCGTAGAATTTGATGGTTGATAAGGACCTTCAAAAAATAAAATAAAATTAGATTCATAGCTAATATAGTATCAAAGGTCAATGATAGTCAGGTATTTCTTACCGTCTTTCGGTAAACATTGGATGACTTTCACTGCTGCTTCAAACATTTCTTGCAAAGAAGAAATTTTTTGTTCAGGCCCTCTAGAGTCCTCTGTACGTCCTGACCCGGAGGAATTTGACCCGAGTAGTCCTTCATCCTCGTCGTCGTCATCCCTATCCATGATTTGCGTCTTATCAAATTGGATTGAATCGATCAGGAGGAAGCAGATGATCGACTAGCGATTTCGTAATTAATGATTACATTGGCAAATGCAAATGCCACCGCCTGATACAAATCACCCTTACTTTCTGTCATGATGGAGCTGGGCATCACAGATAAAGAAATTTAATTCCACAAAACCCAGAAATTAGACAAAATTACCCAAAAGTTACGTCTAATTTACTGATTTTGCACTTTAACTATTTTCTCAAAACAACTAAAAATAATGGGGAAGCGGTTCTACTCTCTTCCAAATTTATTTCGCCTTTGTCTTAATTGAGTTTACGGGAGGCTTTCATTGGTACAGGGTACAACCTTTGGGTAATACATCTTCTCTTTTTGGATCAAATCCGAGGGACGCATAGTCAGAAATACCAAATCAAGTCGTTCATTCTTAACGAGACCAAAACTTTTTTTGAGAGATCAGTTCCCTATTGTTCTCAATTATTTTATAAATATTTTTGTAACTCGTAAGAACTAGAAATTTCCAGCTGCAAATTAGACAAAGAAAAAAAATTGTGTAATCCACTAATCTATTGTTTCTTCCAAGTTTTTAGAATTTTTAGGTTTTGTGGATACCTACTAGAGTACGGTGCGTGAGTTTTAATTAATAATGGTTTAATCACATTATTAGTTAATCATTGATTTAACATAGGCGTTAACCATTTAGAATAATGTTCTAGGGTAGGGTAAGCGTCCCTTGTTTTCAATTTTCCAATGGTCTGTTTGCTTCTGTTCACATGCAGTTTGCATTTACCATCTAACGTCTGAACGTTACACCTTGAAGGATTTTAGAGATGCGAATTAAGCTGGAGGGCTTTGACTCCAAAGTCCTTGAAAATTATGCATCATGTAACCAACACCGGAGAACAGGTTTTCTTTGATTCGGTTCAACCATCTTATACTTTTCTTCCCACTATTATAAAGAAGTTCTCAAACAGATTTTAGGGATAAAAGTATTGTTGTGGTGCAACGATACGTTCTGAACTAAGGATTTAATTGATAATTTGAACCCAGTTTCAGCTAAATATACACACGAGATGTCGATATTCTATTCTACCTGCGTCCTTTTCCTTTTTGGTTTGACTGCACTCGAGGGTCAACAACCCCTGGAATCCGTGGTGAAGTATTCTTTGAAGGAATTTCATGATAAAGTCCACACCAAGAACCATTTTGTCCTCTTCTTTGTTCCATGGTATTCATATAATCAAATTGTACATTTTATTGCTCAAACCAATTTTAGCAACCCGAGTGAGTCGATTTTATAATTTGTATTTTTTTTAAATAAAGGAATGGCGAATCAAAGTCCGTTTCCCCCATTTGGGAAGAATTGGGACAAAAATACAACAATCGTGGTGGTGATGATTTGGTTCTTGCCAAGGTTGATTGCACACAGGACGTTGAACTTTGTGCGGAGCAAAACGTAACGGATTATCCCACGTAAGATTTACCACGCCAAGATTTTCAGTTGACGCGAGTCAAATTACTTCGAGCCATTACTAATTCGCTATTTGTTGAGATAGAATTAAGTTTTACAAATTCGAGGGACCAAATCCGGATGGGGTAAAATTCCGTGGCGTCCGGGACTTTCACTCGCTTGAACAATTTCTAAACATGTTTATAAATCCAGGATCAGATGTAAGCAAGTGTTCTGTTGGATAAGAAATTTACAGAATTCCGAATCAAGTAAATCAATTGCCATTACTTTTTTTGCCAGGTTGTATTCGGTGCTCGTGTGGCACGGCCTCCAGCAGTATCATTTGGACTCCATGTTCTCCTGGATGAAAATTTTGACTCTGTCGTTGAAAATGGGAACGCCTTCATTAATTTCTGTGCCCCGTGGTCAAGTCGATGCATCGATCTGCAAGCCGTCTGGCCAGAAGTTGCCAAACATTTTCAGTATGACGATGACGTGACATTTGGACAATTGGACTGTACCATGTACAAGTCAAAATGCAATGACCACAAAGTAAGGGGATATCCCAGTCTCCTCTGGTTTGTAGACGGGGTCATGGTAAGTACAAATGCTTGAAAATTCAGTTAAGTATTTGTATTAATCTTAATTTATGGCACAGGAAGAGAAATACCCGAAGAAAGAACTTGATTTTGATACGTTGAAAGCATACGTTTACCAGAAACTAGGGAAAAAAGAAGTCGCTCAGAAGTTACCATCCAATTTGGATGAAAATACATTTAAAAGTGAAGCCTTGATTATGGACCAGGATAACTTTTATGAAGTTTTGGAGGCAGAACCGCTCATATTTGCAAATTTCCACACTCCTTGGTGTACGCCATGTCAAAAGTTGGACCCAATTTGGGAAGAACTTGCAGCCCACTACAAGTACAACAAGAATATTAAAATTGCAAAAGTGGACTGTACTCGTAACAAGGGCTTATGTGAAGAAAATGATGTATGGAACTTTCAAAATAATGTTTCTTAAAAAAATAATTTTAAATAATTAACCAGAAATTAACTTTCAACAATTTTGGACTGATTTTCAGATTCAGGAATTTCCTACGTTGAACGTGTATGTGAAGGGCGTGCTGAAAGGTCCATACGGTGGAGAATTGACGGCAGAAGAATTGGTCATCTTTACAGAAACACTTTTGGCAAGTCCAAAGGAAGAACTTTAGAGGCTGAGAAGCTGAGATCTTCTGCCTAAAATTCACTATTGGGAAATCACTAAGCTCCCTAATAAAATTTACCAGTAAGAAATTCAAGGAATTACAACAAAAACGCGTTAGGAAAATTACAATCCATTTTCTAACTGGACCAGATTTCCGAATTTACCATTGGCTTTGAAATTGGGAGCGAAACTTCATTCGTAAATTGTTTTCTTGGAAGATACAGATTGCAAAATCCTCGTTACTCTGTTCTTCTATGCAACGGTATTATGTCATAGCAGGAAAGGTCAATGCCAGGGTCATCCTTGGAGGACAGAAAACTACGAATAGAATTTTCCTTCTCATGTGCAGTGGGCGTGGTAATGGAAATATTAATTAATATAAAAGTAGGGAATTAGGCTTAACTTTAATTTAGTTATTAAAGACAACGCTTCGAGTACCACATAAACAAAATGCATCGGTGTGTAATTTTACTGATTGGCATAAGCCTTGCCAATGGGCTCACACTGGAGGTAAGCATTCTTTCTACTTTATCGCGAATGCGAGCTATTTATGTCAATTGTAACAGCAATAATTGATATTAATTGATTTATTGTTACCTTTAAACCTCTGCAATGGCTAAGCATTTTTAAAATCCCACAAAAGTGGATAAAAATCGGTTTGTGAAATATTCATAGCAGAATTATGAGGATAGCTTGCTTAGAATAATTTTTTTTCCAAAATGTATCCCTGAATTCGTCAATCATAAATTTCAAAATTGAAATTATCCAAGGCTAATTACAGAAATAACGACGCAACAAACTATTTTTATTTCATGTGATAACAAAAGGTCAAGTCCAAGGAGTAGAAACTTCCCGCAATACATGGAAAATGCCATGAGGGGAATGGGAATTGAAGGTCAGCACATGGCCTTCTCTCTCATGAAATCTTTCGAAATGTTCTTTTTCCAGGAAGGTTCCAGCAGATTCAAGCGCCAGACCCACCGTTCCATGTATCCTTCAAGGACACAGGCTTCCACAACTGCCGATGGCGTCCCAATCCACACAGAGTCTTACTCACGCTCTAGAGCAGCCTCACCCAGCACCAGACAACATCAGCCAACACACCCTGACCATGGCCTCTCTCTCTATGACGATTTCGTCAACGATCCCTGGAAGCCAACTCAAGGTCAAGTTCAAGCGCTTACTAATTTTTAGCCATGCCATGATCAATGTGACAATTTCTCATTAGATCTTCACAGCATAATTTCTGAACGAGGGAGAACTCCCTACACTCCTCAACGAGAACTCAGATCAGGTAGCGCTGCTGACACTCGTGACGACCTCTGGAACCGCCGACATTCTGCCGCATTAACTGATGGACGTCGACCTTACAGCCGCCCTGAAGTCACCACAGGGCGTCATCTGTCCCAAGCTGGAAGTGGGTGGGACGTAAGTAGCCGAACTGGTGACCATGTCACTTATGTGAGAAGGAAGTCCAGTTTTCAAAAAACAGAAAGCCAGGAACGACCTGAGAACGTGCGTGGAGGCGAAGCAGGATGGAGAGGAGGATCCAGAACGCGTAGTTGGGAAGACTACTACCAGCAACCACCCCACGGGGAAAATGGGGACGCCGAGTGGATTGTGGAGAGCCGAAGCGATGGTCACATCACGTATAGAAGGCGAGGAGCACTTCGATACGGTCAACCCGAAGTTCAGCGTTTGGGCCAAGGGCAAGGAGAGGTCAGGTCAATTTCATTACCTGATATTATGCCCATTCTCTAGAAACGTAATTTCTCGAACGCCACGTTTATAACCGTTGAGCCTTGTGTTAAAATTCTAGGTTCTCGCAAGGGTCGTGAACCCCAGAGACGGAGACTACAACCCTCATTACGGCGGAAGGACGCCAACACTTCAGCTCAAATCCGGGGATTCCGTCAGTTTCCGAAATGAAGATGGGAGTGAAGTGACTTTCCCACGTTACCGCGATGGGGAAGGGAGAAGACGTGTCACTTTTAATCCAGCACCAACAGTGCGCCCCGAATATTACCAACGGGAAGGGGACTGGAGAGTCGTTTCGAAGGATGATTCCCATATCACTTGGACTCGCGTTGGGAGCGATTATGAACATCGAGCTACTCGGCCAAGCACTACCGCGCGGCCATACTACTATCCCACCCAAACCCCAAGTTTGCCTTACACTTGGCCGACCAGTAGTGAGCGAAGCGCTCCATGGAACCGATCCGGCGGAGGGCCACACTATCCCATGCTCCATGAAAAAGAAACTGCGGAAAGGGCAAATCGAGTTGGGACTTCAAACAGGTTGGCAGTCGTTTACTAAACCAAGTCAATCGACTTGCATGACCCCGAATGTCGCGAGCTCTGATGGTCCAAGTCCAAGTATAGCGAATAAATTAGTAACACAAGCTACTAGCAAATATTGAGTCCAAATTCGCAGAATAAAACAGAAATAAAATAAAAACGGTTCTTAGGCTCCAGAATTTGCATCCAGATCTTCTGCATTTCGGAAGGCAACCGGTGGTGGTGCTCCGTTGGAACTGCTGGCAACTGATTCGCCAATACCAGGGGCTGGAACTCCAATATCTCCAAGTTGAATAATTTGCTGGCTGCTAAATCCACATACCGCAAAGATTTTCTGACAAAGATCGGCGGTCCCCCCAGCTATAGAATTCTGACCAACGTGAGCAGCTTGGCGATACTTGGTGGTGCTGTCAACTTCTGCAGCATCCAGTGGCATAATTTTGTCCATGATTCTAAAACACACAAATTCATACACTTATGTTGTTATTATTGTAGTTTGACAAATCAAGGCCTACGAATGTTTACCTGAAAGCAGTGACAATATTCTTTTCATACTCCGTAGCTCCAGAAGAACTGCTTCCTCTACTATGAATTTCACAAACCATTTTCTCCAAGCATCGATTAATGTCCAGGAATGAGACAATGCTGAATAAGTTTTTGATATCTTGAATAAAGGATGCTGTGACCTTGTCCACTTCTAGATTTGTCAGGTCGTCATTTTGCTCCTGGGCGGCTCTCTTTCTACGAATGCCCGTGTAAGTATGAAGTCTAAATTCAGGTTCTTCATTTAATGTGTCAACATTTCCATATCCGTCCAGGAGCCACTTCATAAAGGTTTCCGGAACCAAGTCACCGGGGTCCATTGTTGTAAAGACGTCAACAAGTGGGGACGTGAGGGTGACAGGGTCCTCTGTGTTCTTCTTTTCCGTTCCAGATTCCTTACTGGCCTTCTTTTTGGTTTTTCCAGAATCCTTTTGACGGGGTTTGACCTTTTTCACCGGAGCTTCAGTTGAAACTGGAAGTGGAGCCTCGGTGGTAACATCAGAAGTGGATTTCAAGTCCCCTGCTTCTGCAGCACTCAGAAACTCGTCATGAAATTGACTACGGAGAAGATCTGCTAGAACATCCAATTTCTTTTCCTCACTCATCCCAGGCTCCTTATTGGTAGCTTTGAAAAAGTGGTCGATAATGTATTGCTCTGCTGGAGTAGTTCTAGAATCAACGTCCTTGGACTTTAGATTGACCTCTGGAGATCCCCACTGGGGATCGTCTTCTGAAGATTCATTTTCATATTTTGAATTCGTTTCCTGAAATGACCCATGACCACCGTTTCCTCGTCCCGTTTCTGCATCGGGCGCCTCATACCCTCCCTCATCATCACTTTCATTCGATTCGTACGCATCAGTACCTGCAGATGTCTGGTGCTTGGGAATGTAGGACGCTGCAGGGTAGTTTGTGGTGTAAATATTATAAGGGGCGGTGGTGCTGTATGGGTATGCATTCCCTCCAAGACCATTGTACTGCTGGTAACTGGGACTATATGGGTAATTCCCTGTGTAGTACTCACTTCCAGTAGCACCTGGATAGTATTGGTAAGGCGTGCTGTAGGGATGGTAACCGGAAGTATCGTAAGCATAAGTCCCATACGGTCTCCGATTGTACTGGGAAAAATGGATGCTTGGGAATTGATTCCAGTCGTGGTGGAGTGGAGGAATGGGATGCTTATGATAATAGAATGGTCGATCCCATCCAAATTGAAAGTGTGACACTTTGTGGTGATTGGAGACACGTTTCAATTTGATGTATCTGTTTATAATGTAGGAAATCCCCAGGAGTTTTCCAATCAGAAGTCCAGAACCTTGTCCCACCACGAATGCACCCAAAGTTATTGATGGGCCCAGCAGTAGCTTGGCTTTAAACAACAGAAGTCTTCCTACAAGTGCTGGAATGATTCCTCCGTCCCAGTAGAATCCGCTGGATAAGACGAAGAGGAGGAGCGTCGTCATCATTCCATACGACATTATGGATCAATTAATTGAACAAATCTTAGGATAGTGTACCTGATTCACGTGGTGGCACGCTACGGACTGATAATCTAGTTGCTTGGGCTTACTTTTGCGAAATGGGAAGCGTTTCACAGGAAGCAGAATATTCATTGTGAAAAACATTGTGACTTGGGAAGGTCAGACAGAAGAGATTAGACATTAAAGTTAACTTTCCCCTCTTGTTCTCGTCATCGTTTCCTCGAAGAGGTCGCAAAACCATTGTTGTTTGCTAATAAATTGATAATCGAAAGTTATCCAACAACGCTACCCTTTTACCTCACCCCATCTCGATAGATGCAAGAGTTAAGGGTTATGCTCAAGAAAAGTGAAAACTTGTTCCGCAAGTTTTACAAATGGCAAGTTCGCAAGAAAGTTGTAAAATCAATTGTTGCAATTTTCACAAAGATTCCACCACCACCACCTCCCCCAAAAAATGCAGTGATCTTTTTGAGAAAGTTGATTTTTTTGGATTCATTCATCAGCTCATCCCCTCACTCACCGTTAACTTTAATTACATTAATTAAATCCAAAGTGAGGAAGTTAGCAAGTCAGTTCTAAATTAATTTCAGAGACATCTTCCCGGCTTGACAAACATAAATCTTCCTGTCATGTTCCCAACGCATCCATAACTCAAGTTAAATAAAACTTGAATTGGATTGTAAAACATTTTAAACGAAGGAGGTCTGAATGAGGATGTTCCAATTGGAATCACCATCAAGTCAATTTCTTTCACACACATAACCATTCATTTTTCTTTATGGAGTCGTCAATCCCTCCTCGGAAATTGGGTCACCTTCACCGTAAATGTAAAGTGTAAAAGGCAATGGGGAATAGATTGACAATCTAAAAAAAGATTTATTGAACATTACCATTAAGGAGAATTGACGCTACAGTACTATTCTCGTGGAGTTGCATTTTCTGCATTTACCTTCCTGATCATCTTCCTTGCCTTTATAGGTACGTTAATTTCTAACTCAGATTCTCACGCTTAAGTAAATGTTTAACTATCGCTATTAAATTAACAATGGGAATAATGGACAGACGGAATTCTTGCCACGCCGATGATTTCGAATGTCAGGAAGCATCCTGGTGGTGGGTCAGCCATGGGACGTTCCGTTCCTACAGGAACTGTGTACACGGGATAGCATAGTTAAAGTATGCTTAACACATTTTCAAAACGATTTAAATTCAAAACAATAGAGAATTTATTTATATGGAAAAATAACAAATTCAACAACGATATGTAAAAATTGATAAATTCCGACTGAGCGTCTTCTGTTGGGTCATGTGTCAAAAATAAAGTTAATTGATCCAAGAGATCAAGTCGAGATCGTCAGTCCTTCGTTACGTGTATATCAATACTTGTCAACATTTAAATACTGTGACACTGTCAATTAATGCCATCAGTTTACAGACGGCAAGCGACAGTTTACCCAACCCCATTTCCCCTTTGTGTCCTCAGTCAATGTCACCGTGTAAACACATTATCGTTACAGAGTAGTTGAGTGTACAATAGAAAAGTCCACAGTGTCCCCATTGTCTTTGTCCCAGATATGAATTTCAGAAAAAATAGAAAAGACGAGCTAGGTGGAAGAAAGCCCATTTTGAAATAATTTAAAAACTTTTGAATGAAATGCTCTTATGAGGTTTTCTTGAACTTCTTTGATCGATTGCTACTAGTCCTGTTGACATCATCCAGGAGAAAGCAATTGTACTTTTTACATCCTGGCAGCGGGGCTTCCATGTAGGCACGAGCCATACGCTGTAATGGATTTGGCATCTGTGTCTCATATTTGTAAATCATTCTGCAAAAAAGGTAATAATAATTGGGGGTTGAGAACTTTTTGACCTCTGCCAAATGTAAACATTTGGAATTAATTTTGATCTCACCGTTTGAGCGTCTGGTCCAGAAAGGTTCCACGACCGTAGCGACTCACTTCACAACTGATCCGTTCTATGCATTTGTCACTGTCCAGGACACTCCGGGCAAAACTGGACACTTTGTCACTGATGTCGTTGACGTCCACTCCGAAACGTCTCCCTTGCGGGATCGTAATCACTGGAATGGGAAGGAAAAGGAGGAGCAAGGGGAGGAGAATAATTGCAGGGATGATGAGAAAGAGTAGAGGGATGATTCCAAGTTTCAAAAGTCCGAGGACTCCAAGACCTTTGAGTCCCTTGATCCCTAGAAGACCTCCTAGCCCTCCAAGTCCCCCAAGGATTCCTCCAGCTCCACCATCAAGATCATATCCTGGGAAGCCGTGAAAAATAGGTATGGAAATTTTTCAAAGAATGCCAAAATTTCTCCAGCACTTACCTTCATCGGTTCCGTAAGAAGTTGAGGGGGCGGGATGGTAAGAAGTGTGAGTGTGATACCCTTGACTCGCATCCCCACTGTATCCAAGGTCAGTGGCAGCAGGCGGCGTATAAGATGCTTCCCGGTTCCATTCTCCATGATTGGGAAATTGAGGCTGCTGCTGTTGTCCAGTAAAATAGGTCCGATACTCTTCCTGCCTAGGCTCGCTGGGATTGGTCACTCCAAACTTAAAACCACCCGAATCTCCAGGATCCGCTATTTTCCCACCGTCCGACGCTACATTACCCGCAATCGTATTTGGAATTCCAAGGAAGGCACAAAAGATGAACAGGGACAAAATGGTGTCCATGTTCCCTAAAGCTATTTTTAGAAATGTTTCAACAAGAATAAATTTCGGGATAAGTCCACACGTCAAGGGTGTCGTCGTGGTCTTCCCACTAACAGTGATGTTTTCTCTGATGGGTCAAGAAAGAGACTAATTATGATATTCGAAGATGTAGTTTGGTTTATATATAACCACAGGCTGGCAGTGACAGGGTGACTTTGACCCTTTCCCTCCTGACCCAAAAAAAGAAAAGCCATCCCGGAAACGTCTTTAATTTTCATTCATTCACCCCCTTTCCGTCGCGGTCGGCGTGTACTTTTCACAATCTACAAGCATTTTCCCTCGACGTCCACGTCGCCTCCGCTTCGCACATTCTCCAAAGATTCATCATTAGAACAGGTAGATTGCAAGAGGGTAATAATAGAAACAAGGCAATAAATAGAGTCCAAATGGATCCCCGCGTGGGTCTCCCCTATTTGTGCTCAGGGCCTAACATACCCAGGCTCAAAAGGATTTGCAATTTGCCAAAGAGAAAATGCAATCTTTCATTCCCATCAGTTTAAACAGGCATAAGGAAGATTTCAATTTAGTCAAAGGATAAACCTATTTGCCCGTACCTAAATTCAACTACGAATGCAAAACGATATGCTCGTCCATAGTGGACTCGGATTTTATTGGTTGGGCAAGTTTTTTCGGTAGGATGGCTTCCATTTTGAATACATTGTTAATAAACGTTAAATTTCATTCTTCCTCAATCCCAGCCATAAAACTTTGAGCAGGAAATTAGCACAGTTGCCTATCTGGGAATTTGACACTAATACACGTGTGTCATGTACAGAGTCAGATCCTTAGTTAGTCTTAAATATTGTTTCAAACTTCGTAAGTAATTAGTTGGAAAGTTCAATATTTGACTGACCGTGACACCATCCACCCGGTTTGAAGGGCTCATTAATCAAATGGGGAAAAGTCGATTGGGGGAGGGTTTTAGAAAGCGATGCTCGATGCTCTCACGGAAGTAAGTGGAGAAGGCGGCGGCGGAGGCATTTCCATCCCATCCCTCCAATCCGTTAGTAAACTGAATGAGCTCAAAATGAAACAAAAGAATGAAATTAAGATTAATCGAGTCATAACTCATTATTACCGACGCGACGCAGGTGGGAGAATTGTAATGAAGATCCAAAATTAGAAATCAGTTATAACGAGGGATAGTCGGAGTGAAAGGAGTCCATTGTTGTGCCAAGGCGTCATTCCTTTTTCATTTATGTTTGACATTTCAATTTTTTTAGTCTTGTTTTTCCAAACAAACTTTCAAGCCCCGAAACATGATCCACGGTTTTATCAATGTCCGATTTTAATATTTATTTTATAACATCCAAATCAATGCGCTCTACTTGTAAAAACTATTTGAGGCATGGATTGCTGTTAAATTATTTAATTTTGGATGAAGATAAGTTCAAAAGAATGACACAATTTATTATTCACTGTCCTATACTGTGGGTAAGAATCCGTGGGTCAAATCAATTCCTTTCATGATCTGAACTGAGAAAGTTTTATGGCCACTGAGAGTTTATTATTAAAAGCATCTCAGTATAAATATCCGGCCAATTTTGCACGCTCACGGACCCAATCGCATCTTTTCCTTTTGACATCCTGTTTCCATTTTTATCAATTTGAATCCGGCTAGTCGATTGCTTACCCCCCTTATAACACCACTAAAGGTGACGCAGAGCTGTAAAGAGTCAATTTCATTCATGAGATGAAAAAGGAAAGTTATTGGTTAAGTATACCTTACCGACAGTGCACTAATTTGGTACATTCAAGTTAAAACTGAAAATTATCCGCTTTACAAATTGGAGCTTACTGTTTGCAGTAATAGAATATCTTCTGATAATTCCAAAATAATGCAATGCTTTGTCCCAAAACAATTCGGTCTCAATAAACAATTACAAAAATTCCTCAATTTTGACACCTTCCACATAATCGTAACGGTGATTAATCGGATCTCAGATATAGAAAATATAAATCCTAATTTTATTTATACCCCCTATTATAATATTTAAGTCACATTTTATAATCCATCCTCAATTGGATAATTCAGATGGTTTAACGGTACTTTTTACTTTTTCTTCTTTCTTCCCTTTCGGATCATTCGACGTTCCTGGGTCTTGGAACCATAAGTATTGTTATGTTGGCCAGTTTTTTAAAACCATTGATGTTATTTCTCTTACGAATTCCCTGGACTGGATTTTGGGTACAAGGCTTCCTGATAAAGTTCAAGGCCCCTTTTGTAGATGAAGGACACTTTTGGGTCCTTCACCTAATGTACCTTTCTTCCCATTGTTGAGGACGCCAAAAGTTGCATCTCTGAAGATTTTACCTGGGAATTTGGCCAGGAGTTATTGGAACCATGAAATTATAAAAAGCAGAGATTTCATCATCTTCGGCTCTCAGAGCATTCCTGGATGTCAAGGAGTCTCTTTATAATTTCAATTGCCTTATAAAACGGTCGTTACAGGACCTGTGAAATTTCCGTTTTTGTGTAAAAAAAATACCATCAAGTTTAGTAAACTCTGTACTCCCCGTGTTCAAAGTGCAAAAAATGAATATAAAATTAGAATTTGGCGTCCTGGTATTTTTGAGCATGTTGCTCTTCCTGGATTTTGCAGTAGTGCGTGCTGAATTCTAATTTCAAAAAAAAAATTCTAATTCTACCGAATTTATTTGTAGCTTGATTCCAATTTCAGGGATTTGGGCCAAACAAGCCCCGTGGCATGTATCCACCATTTCGAAGACCCAACGGAGTGTCACACTATGTCACCCCACGCCACGCCCCACGCCAGATGCCTTATGGCCCAATGTTTCTTCCCAAAGTAATAAACTTGAAAATTGTATTTTGCAAAGAGTAATCAATTTTGTCTATAGCCTCAGGTTTACGGAACTCCGAGAACTCCAGCACCTACTCTCATCAAACCTTACAAGCGAAGTCAGTTTCCGCCGTCTTTATTTGACGGCGGATTTGGCCAACTACTACCATACCCAAACTCGGGTCCGAGGTCAATGTCTCTTGACGATGCTTTCAAAATGGGATACGAAACAGGAAAAACTATGGCTAATAATGACAATATCAGGAATCCAGGACGACCAATGGTAAAGCAAAGAAAAAGCCATTCCTTGCGACGGCATGTTGCTTAATTTAGTCAATTAATACCTATTAATCATTCTAGTGTGGCCTGGACGGTGGATCAAAATGTTCCTCCGGTGGTATGACATTGTACAATTTCTTCTTCCCGTCCAAACCCAGCACCAACGACTACGTTATGGATCCTGGATTTACGAGTCCAGGGTACGACGATGCGGTGTATTATGTTCATGACCAAACCGGAGACACCGGAAATGGCGGATACCCTCCCAACTATGATCCATACTTTGACGATGATGATGATGACTTGTCCTCATTCGATCCCATATTCAATGACATCTCATCCGACGACGACACTCTGGACAATTTCGTCGTAAGAAATAAGTTGAAGACGCAATGCGACTTTTCCCAAAAACACTTCCCAGATTTCAATCTAAAAATGTTTCTGTTGTCACTTCTTTTTTTCAGACGACGTCGTCGTTCCCAGCGGTCAGCGTCCATTCGGACAAAGGAGACTCCACCCTTGTTGTTACCCCTGTCACCCTTGACTTCTCTGGAACTCCAGAACTGTCCGGAACTGTCCTTGTCCCAGTCGTCGTCAAAACCATTGACGACACTCCCAGTAGTAACAACAGCCTACCTCCTGTTTCTTCCAACAAATAGCGAGGATGAACCATTTCCTATTTATTTTGACCACGATAACTACCCAGTAGTCCACACACAACCATTTGAAAATCTTAAATTTGTGCAAATCCTGGCAAATGAAGTTCCTCCAATGGCTGCAACTAGTTTCTTTACTAAGAAGCACATTTTCCTATACGTGACCTGTGCTGGACTTTTTTCCATTTCTCTCTGCCTAATTTTTAATCCGACTTGTACTTCGATGTTTGAAAGATTTTTCCTCCTTGCTAAAAATGTAGCGATTGAGGTAGTAATTGAAATAGTTGCGGACATCATTATATTTACTGTAATTACTTCATATACAATTAACTCCTGGTAATTCAGCATTATCATTTAATTAATAAATAAATGTTGCGTCGAAAGAAAATGAATGGACGAAAGTGTGTGGAGCCTAATTGCATAACCTTCATCCGTCGCTTGTTTTCTCTTGTCATTCGTACAATAATTGTGCGGCGAAATTGAATCAAGGTCACAGAGGTGGAACAAAAAACAAACAAACCGCAAAACAAAGTCAAAAGTTAATTTTAGTGCAAGTCAAGTCAGGGTCAGTTAGTTTCAGCAGTGAAATTTGGTGTAGAGAGTTGACCTCTGCCACCATAATTAGGTGCGTCGCGTACTCCAAAACCCACAAATAAATAACCAACGCGTAAAGCAATATTACTTTTAAGAAGCAATCGCAGCAAGGAACGCTTAACATACTTGAATTGAAGCCTTTTCTCCATCCATTGCAGCTTTGTTGCAGAAAGCTGCTGAAACTGAACGAACAGCAGAACAGAGGATTAACCATCATGGGTTTCTCTATTGAGGGATTCTGCCCACCGAATGTAACGTTAAATCAAGTTTGGCTCCACCACGGTTTCTCGGCGTGGTAATTGTTTCCTTTAATGAGGAGATTTTGGAATTATAAAACTATGTAGTCATTTTAATTACAGATTATTTTATTTCAGCTTACTGAACACTGTTATCTCTGGAGTCAGTCTTGGATTCATGCTAGTTTTTGGAAGTGTCCAATTCTGGTTCTATAGGAAATATGCAACGAACGTGGAGTTCTTTGCATTACCATACTCACAACTTTTTGGACTGCAGGTATTGTGCGCATAATGATATGGCTTAATCCCACTTTGAGCCTCCTGTTCCTATAAACCGTCAGCTTACGTCCTGACAAAAATGAATGATTATTTATTATTTGCAGATGGTGCTCAATAGTGTTATGCCTCTGTTGGCCGTCATTAGATTGGTCTTGGAAGCGGCTGTCTTGAAACCAGGAATCATCTATGGTTACATGTTATTAACTCTCATATCAGGGATCGTCTGCTGGACAATGGTTGCCTCACTCATTTTGACGGAGAGGACTCGCATGTTGCCATCAGTCGCCAGGCACGGCCATGGTCTCATCCTCCTCATTTTTTGGACTTGGATATTTGGGTCCGAAAATCTTAATTTCCTCAACCTTCGCGGGACTGATTGGTTTTTCCAGCTTCGGACTTCTACAGACATAATTTACTTTGCCCTCTTTGTCTTCGAATACGCTGTCACGTTTGGAATATTTGTTCTGGGACTTAAGGCCCCAGGAATTCCTTCGTTTCGAAACTCGGAAAGCTTTACCCGATTGCATCCAGAGGGAGAAGAGGAAGGAACTACTGGAGAATCCAACCAATCTACTTTAAGCAGTTGGTACGGGAAAATGAAGACCTTGGCACCCTTCATCTGGCCTTCAAAGTCAATTAAACTCCAATTGTACGTTATCAGCTGCTTTCTGATGCTCATTCTTGGACGCGTTACGAATGTTTATGTGCCGCTCTACAGTAAAAAGATTGGTAAGATCGATATTATATATTACCCTAAGTAACTTTCCTAGCTAACGCTTTGTTGTTGTTGTTTCATAGTGGACAGCATGACGATTTCGGTGAATTCTACGGCTTCTTTCGAAGGGCATCTGTATTCACTGGGGATGGGGGCGTTTCACTTGGTGTTTCGATGGGACTATATCTTGATCTACGTCTCTCTCAGGGTGGTGCAAGGTGTAGGTCAAGGCACGAGTGGACTAATCAACATTATCCGAAGTTTGCTATGGATTTCAGTTGAACAATACACAACTCGCGAGGTTCAGGTGAGACACGATTGTTTATTAAAGTATGCTAAACATTTTACATTGAATTGAATATAGAAATACATAATTTCTAATTTACATTTTAGGTACATTTCTTTGAACATCTCCTTCATCTCTCTCTACGATTTCACTTGCAGAGGAAAACCGGAGAAGTGTTGCGATCCATGGACCGAGGAACTGAATCAATCAACAATATCCTTAACTACTTAGTTTTCAACATTTTCCCAACAGTCGCAGACATCATCATCGCCATTGTCTACCTGACTGCCTGCTTCAACGGGTGGTTTGGACTTATTGTCTTTACAACGATGATCCTCTACTTGGCAGCTACATTTGCAATTACGGAATGGAGAACTCAGTTTCGTCGATCCATGAATCAGACTGATAACGAGATGAAACAACAGAGCATCGACTCTTTACTCAACTTTGAAACTGTCAAGTATTACACCAACGAGAAATATGAGACGAGTCGCTACGCCAGTGCCATCCTTCGGTATCAGAAACAAGAATGGAAGGTCACAGCATCTATTTGCGTGCTAAACATGGTTCAGATGACCCTCATTAGTGTGGGATTGCTTGCTGGCTCACTCCTCTGTGTCTGGATGGTGGTCAACAACAGGGATGGAATGACGGTCGGGGATTATATCCTCTTCACATCTTACCTTCTCCAACTCTATGGGCCATTGAACTTCTTCGGAACGTATTACAGGTAAAACTTAAGATCGCTTTGAATCTAATGAATTATGACCTGTTTTCACGTTAGACTGCTTCAGAGATCCTTTATCGACATGGAGAATATGCTGCAGCTTCTGAAGGAAGAGCAGGAAATCACTGATGACCCCGCTGCCCAAAAACTTAACATCAGAGATGGAACTATTGAATTCAGGAACGTGTCCTTCAGGTAGAATAAGTTTCTCTATTTTCAATTCTGTAAAATGACATTTCTTCCCCTATTTCCGTATTTCTTTCCAGCTATGTTGCAGGGAAGGATGTTTTGAAGAATGTTTCTTTCACTGTCCCCGGAGGAAAGAGCGTCGCTTTGGTATTTACTTAATACCAAATTGACAATTTATACATTTCCAATGCCTTCAATTGCTTGGAATTATTATAGGTTGGTTCTTCCGGTGGTGGGAAAACCTCCATTATTCGACTTTTGTTTCGATTTTATGACCTTATGAGTGGTGAAATTTTGATTGATGGACAAAATATTGGGAAGGTGACACAAATGTCTCTCCGTCAATCCATTGGCGTTGTACCACAAGACACGGTTTTATTCAATGACACAATAAGGTTTGAATTTAATTTCCAGTCCAGTGTATCCGGGATTCATTTTAATGTTCAACTATTTTTTAGACAAAACATTCTTTACGGAAAGATTGGGTCGGATGATGCTGATCTAGAAGAAGCAGCAAAGGCCGCGTGCATTCATGACAAAGTGCTTACATTCCCAGATGGTTACGAGACAAAGGTAAAGTCCCCTCAGAAGTTTCCATCGGAACTCTTGATCAAATTGTACCTAAAATGTTTATTTTTATTCCAAAGGTTGGGGAGCGCGGACTGAAGTTGAGTGGAGGGGTAAGAACGTTTGTTGTAATACCTCTCAAGGTTATGTGTTAACTTCCAATGAATTCAGATTCATAGATCCATTCCATGTCTTTCGCTTTGTTTTAGGAGAAGCAAAGGGTCGCAATTGCTCGAACAATTTTAAAGAACCCTGCAGTGATATTACTGGACGAAGCCACGTCTGCACTTGACACTCACACTGAGAGACAAATCCAAGCGTCCCTTCAGAGTTTATGTGAAAATCGGACATCAATAATTGTAGCGCATCGTCTCTCTACAATTGTCAACGTGAATCAAATTCTGGTGCTCAAAGATGGAGAAATTGCGGAATCAGGGACGCATAATGAGCTGATGGCATCACAGGGAGTCTATGCAGATTTATGGAATGAACAACTCAAGAGCTCAAACGTTGAAGATCTCAACGAAAATGCAGACGAGGTGGGTGCCCGTGGGGATGAAACTGTTGAGAGGGTGAATGAGCCTTCCAGTGGCATACCAAGGGCACCGGGTCATGGTGGGCACGGTGGGCATGGTCATCACCGTGTGTAGTACTTTGTGGTCATGTATACTTAAAGATTTCGAATACGATCCAAAAAATTTTTGAGCAAAGTCAGTTAGTTGATAGATTGAGATTGGTCCCTTCTACTTAATCCTCTTGTTGATATTAGATTACTAATCACTAATGGGCGGAATTCATGTAATTTATAAATTAATATTCTGATTAAATGCAGGAGAGTCCATATTTTAAATCAATTGGATTAATTAATCGATTATTAGTGACCACGACTCGTGTATCGGTAAACCGACATATTTATGTCCGGTAGGTTAGGTCATCCTTGGATTCCAACTTGGAATTCATACCGCGAAAATTGACCTCTCTCCTCACAGTGCAGTACTGCACTGTGTTAGTAGTTTTGTTTGTTCAAAAAGAAAGACATTAAAAATTAACACAAAACATTTTTGTTGATTTGTTTGCTGTTTTTAATTGCGTTTTAATTAATTAATTGGGGATTTCGGAGATGCGTCAATTACTTCGCCTAGTTCGTCCTGTACACACAGCCGCGTCGTTACCATCGGCAAGAAAATCATCAAAACAGGTAAACGTTTTGGTGTATGCTGTCGGAGGCGGAATTGCGGCTGGAGCTTCCTTTGGAGGATACACTGTTTTCGATCAGTGGAAAAAGGGACAACATACAATTGCAAATCAGGACACTGAAAACACGTACCTTCTTGCCGATAAACCACAATTCAAACCTTCACGTTCAGTATGTTAAAATTACATTGTTTGCGGAGAGTAATAAAATTAATCATAAAGACGGTGATAAATAAATTTGGTTTCTCTTTCTGCTTTAGATAAAGTACCCATTGGACCCCACTGGCTTGACGCTGACATTGTAAGTGAAGGATGCAGAGTTAAGTTTATTTGTGTCATGTAACGAATGTCACTTCCTACTTTAGGTATCAGTATCAAACATGTCCATTCTGTTGCAAGGTAATTCACTGCCGTATGATATTTGGAACAGTAATGATGTTAATGTTGATTTTTTTTTCTATCCGAAGGTGCGAGCAATGTTGGACTATTTTAGAATCAGTTACAATATTGTTGAAGTCAATCCTGTCCTGAGAACTCAACTAAAATGGTCTGAAAACTACAAGAAAGTACCCATTTTGATCGTGGAGACGCCGGAGGGGAACATACTTCAATTGAATGACAGTTCCATGATTGTCAGTACCCTATTCTCCTTCCTCATTGCTCAGAATTCTACTGGGAAAGAGAGTTCCAGCAGTAGCACGATGGATGCTCGAGGAAACAACCCGATACTCCACATTTCAAATTGTTACCCAACCACCAAGTATGTTGTAAGTAACTCATACTTAAGTCGTTTTTTCATCTACCGATATTTCTCGTTGCGAACAAAGTTCTGAAATATTTAGGACGACAAAGGAGCTGAGCAGACCGAAATTATGAACAAGTACTTTCTAATGTACGAGGGGGACATGCAGGGGCGCACAAAGGATGACATACTGGATGAACGGAAATGGCGACAATGGGCAGATACCGTTTACGTCCACACCCTGTCACCAAATATTTATCGATCGCTGCCTGAAGCTGTGGACTCGTTTCGCTACTTTGACAAGGTGAATTTAGTTTACCTAGAATTACCGATTAGTCCAGTTAAATCTAAGTAATCCGAGGAGTTCATACCCTTACCCTTGTTAGGTTGGTGAATGGGAGAAAAACTTTAAGAGTTGGGAACGATCTCTGGTGATTACGGTAGGTGCAGCGGCAATGTGGATGGTTGGGAAGAAGTTACAAAAACGACACAATTTGAAGCCAGACGTTCGAAAATCCCTGTACGAAGAAAGCGACTACTGGATGGCCAACATCAGGAAGAACAAGAATGGAGGACCCTTCATGGGAGGTCAGAAACCAAACTTGGGAGATTTAGCAGTTTATGGTGTGTTGAGTAGCATAGAAGGATGTGAAGCGTTCCGAGACCTGGATGCCAACTCAACCATTGTAAGAGATTGGTATCGCAAAGTACAAGAGCAATTGGGCCACGGTCCATCTTCACTGTAAAGACATGAAGTATTGATACTTTTAGTGTCGAAGAGAAAACAATATTAGTCAATTTACTAAGTTAAAAACGCCCAACACATAGATTGGCTAACTCAAATAAAAATGCTTGTTTTAAACTCTTGTTTGTCAGATAACTTATTCAAAGTCAGTCAACACTAATACTAACAATTGGAAAGAATACTGTTTATGTTAATTTCAAGCAGAGGCTAATTTGATCGTTCCAATTTGTTTCTTGGGGTCACATGTAAATCCAAAGACTAAAGTAACCAGTCCGCCCTTTGTGACAGGTTCCACGAAGTGCTGATTCTCGAGTCCGGATGTGAAGGCAACAACTCGACCTAAACAGTGAAAAACAATCATACCGTGTTGTGACACTTGTTCAGTTGTGAAAATAAGGAGCAGATTCTCTACCCTTTCGTCCTTCGACTGTTCTATTTGTGGAATCCGAGTCTGGAAAAACCAATCTACCACCACTAAAGTCCTTCCCAAAGTCTGAGAGGAAAATAATGGCAGAAAAATGGGAGGAGAAAGAGTCCTGGAATACAGAAAGTAAAACTTTAAGAATTCATGCTTCATTATAATAAGTTTTAATTTAAGAACTCACTTGATATACAACTGCCTGTGTCATATGATCCTTCTTCTTTCCAGTGACAGTTATTTGACTGTAGAATGCAGTGTTAAGACGTAATTTGGACTTGGAAGTGTCCAGTTTGAAGTGCTGTGAGATCATATGTTGCACTGTGGACTCTGCAAATCTAAAAGTAAAAAGATGTTTTCCTTTGTTATGCGAATTCTGACCGAAGTTTAAAGATTAGATCTCTCCACTAACTCAAGATACTGACGATCCGAACTTTTGAATATTTTGTTCTCTCCCGAATTTCCCCCTACCAAATCTGATTCCGTATCATGGAGTAATTTCCCTGTGAATAAGTCGTAAATTCCCGACTTTCCATTGGCCTGAGAGAATACCCGTTTGGAGAAATCTTCGAGGAAAAATTCCGAGGAGTCGTCTATATAGTCTGCAAGGACTCTCCCACATTTTGATACTCTGCAACCTAGAAAGTATTATAAAAACTTCTGCAATTTTCATTTTTTAAAGCGTCAAAGCAAGGAATTACCTTTAAAATCTTTCAGAGCTGCATCAAGTCTACTGGAACACTTTGTTTCGAATGCCCTTCCTGGAATGTTTTCATCATATTTTCCAAAACTGGACTCTTTGACGGTGGCATTGCTGTTGAAATAGACGACTGCCATGAGACCCAGAATCAATGCAGATCGAGACCAGAGCCGTTGTCCAGAAAAAGTCGTCATGGGTCCGTATCGAAGAGGAGGACTGCATTGACATAAAGAAAGGTCATTGACACTTTTTACTCATTTCGATTTCGAATAAGCAAATAAGCTTTAGATCCTATTTTCCTTAAACATTACGGAGGAGCGTCGTCAGTGTCATTAGTAGGTTCGGTAACAGGGGCGGATTTTGGTGCAACGTCACTCTCCGCTGGATCTCCTTTCTTTGATTTGCGCTTCTTTAGCTCAGAAACCATTCTTGATTAATCAAATTTAACAAATTGCTACTCCAAATTAATTGAATTGGAAAAAGATTTTGATTGAATCAAATCAAGGATTGATTCGGTCTTACTAAAATGCACACCCCACACCCCACACCCCACACCCCAATAAATCAGCGGTTTCGCTGTTTTAATCTAACCTGGTCGCTTCGCTCGCTAAATTGAACTGTTCTAAGGTTGTTTGTTGAATTTCAGCGAGCGAAGCGAGCAGGTTAGGTTAAAAAAGCGATTTAAAATTTCAGGGGTGTGGGGTGTGGGGTGTGCATTTTAGTGACACCCGATTGATTGGATGCGATGATAAAAAATGTCAAATTCAAATTCAACGGATACGCGGACTATTTTTTAGTTCCGGGAAAGTTTTGTATCTTTCCAAAATAAAAACAGAAAAATAAAAAATCCAAATCCAAATTTAAAAAAAATCAACATCCTAAAACTAACTAAAGATAAAGAATAACGATTACTCACTTACGGTCAACGGTATTCTGTTGTGCAGTTTCCCTTCTGTAGAAGACGAGGATGTCATCGCTTGTGGCATACTATGGGAGCAGTGATGAAGAAGAGAATGAAATGGACACTGAACCTGGGCCGTCCTCCAGAGTTGCTGCATCTTCGTCGACAGCTGCTTCTGCAGCATCCGTAATTGGAAAAAATTCTCAAACATGGATTGGAACGATTGAAGACGATGATGATGATGATGATGATTCTTTACTCAATAACGATATGGGAAATGTCATCTCTTCAAATACGTCCAACCTTAAACTGGAAACAGTTCTACCACTACCAAAAGCCCCTTCAAGGACCGATTCCCAAAGGGGTCCTGTTGAAATAGGACCAATTCCTCCCAAGAAAGTTTACGGAGATGAAGAGCAACTGAAACCCCATACCTCAGCATTTCCTGATATAAAGACCAGGAAGTCGGCAAAAGGCACTGTTCAGATATCGATTCCCTCGCTGAAAAAGGTAAGAAAACCGGGGATTTTAAGAAGTTATTTCATTTCAATGGGATTTTCATTACCCGCCTCTGTTTTGCAGCTTGGGAGTGAAGATGATGAGGGTTTCGCCAAGCGGAAGATATTCCAGGGTTCTAAGGTAAGTTTTAAATGGCAAAAAGTAGTAAGCCCATTCGAAATGATTTATAATCTGAACGTGAATTTCTTTTTCCAGAAAGGATGTGGTTTGTTTGCGTTGCTTCCTGAACCTAAGAATGACACCCTCTTCCGACTCGGATCCGGTGCTAAGCCTATCCTCAATAATGGTGAAAAATCAACAACGCACGACGACAAGTCTCAGCCCGCCATTAAACCTACAATGACACAATTAATACCCCAGGCTGTAAGGCAAGGTTTGGTTGGGAAACGCCCAGCAGCAGCAGCGAACCAGCGGCTTGTGGCAAAGTACATGAAACAAGAGTCAAATTTTCGAATTGTTAGCCGATCTGCATCCAATGCCTCTGCTGAAGCAAAGTTGAAGACAGGGGATGATTCGGATGAAGATGAGGATTCTTCCGGTGATTTCTTTTCTTTGGATGCCGCCAGTGCTGGTGATCAGAAGTTTGAGGCTCCAAATGCAGGGCTACGTTCAGTTCAAAATTCAATTCAAGTCAACATTCATCCGGATGTGGAGGAATATGTGGATCCGAACGTATCGGAAATGGAAATTGAGCCACTCCCCACACCATTTGAACACACTCAAACAATGGCACCAGATTTAGTAAGTTTACCCACTGAAAATGTATACAAGCACTCTTTTCATGTTTATGGACTTAATCCTTGATTTTTCTTGATTTTTTCTAGTTGAAGTACATTCAACCCACAAAGAAGGGGAGAGGAAGAGGGATACCAGCCGAGATCAATATCATCGATGTTAGTGCAGATGACCTACGACCACAAACGACTGATTGGCTCAAGACGATTACAGATACGGTACGGATCTTGGATCTTCTGAGTTGTATAGGTTCTCTGTGGGGATGGAATGAGCAGCTGAACCATTGATCATTAAATTAATTTCTTTAGTCGATTATCCCACCCCGAAAGGCAGTACTTCCAGGAGGAATGACGAAACGGAAGCATCAGATTACATACTTGGCTGCCGAAGCGAAAGCACGGGAAGAGGAACTCCAAAATCAATGGGCATCGAACCGACAAGCTCGACGCCAGACGCAGAATAAGTATGGATTCTAAAAAGTACTAATCTTAAGGTATGCAATGAAACCAAGACGTAAAGAGTGGCGAATTCCTTCAGTGTTAATTCATTGACATTACTTGACCCTTCACAGTCAGTTCAGTGAGTTTATTATTATTCTTTCAGTTTTAACACAGGTGGCATAATTATTTGGAAATACTGTTATTTTGTTATAAAAGTTGGCAGTATTGCATTTACTTCTACAGTTTACTCGTATTTACTTTTTGCCTCATTCCTTGGTTTTAGCTTGGAGGTCATACATCTCCGCTAGCTTTTCTCGCGTCATCGGTTCATACTTGTCTAAAATTTCCATTCCAGGTGGCTTCAATTTTTTCTATTCCAGGAGAAGAGTAAAAAAAGTAAACTTGAATATTTACGACAAATTATTAAGGTTATTGTTAAATGAGAGTTAATTAAACTATAAACATTGAAGCTGTTGCTTGTAATGTATGAGCTTGCTTTTATATTTTTTTTTTTTTTTTTTTTTTTTTTTTTACAAACGTTGGTTCCCTCCCCATTAATTGCATTGGTTCCTCCTAATATTTACACAAATGGTCAACTGGTTGAAAGCCACCGAAGCGATCCATGTGCTTCCTTCACACCATGAGGACGGGCAAGATTCACGGTTTGTACACCTGAGGTTCCATTTCACCCAATCGTTTCTGTTTATTGAAGCAAATTCCCCAAAACCACATTACAATTTGACCCAATGTTGAAGAAGCGTTATTTAATTTTCAATGTTAAGTAGGAAGGCATTTTTTATTAAATCGGTTTTCATTAAAGCTCCTCAGACTGATAGTGGTTCTCGAGACTCACCAGAATTCGCTTCTTCTCCTTACAAGCGTAGTCTGTTTCATCAACATTCTGATAACAGTCTGACTTTTGACCTTTTGGGACACCCTTTCCATTATATTCACATAGTTTCGAAAGGGGACGGGCCTTGACTGTCATCTCATCCAATCCTGTGTAACAACGAAATTGGAAATTAGGGATTATAAATGTTATACGTTAGCACGTTCCCTAGCTGACAAGCACATTACCTTCGTGTTTGGCCAAGGGACAATAGAAAACATCGGGTGTTTTCTTGTCATATATGATTGACTTCCGCATCATTGGATCATCATCCTCGGCCAATGCATCCCGAGACTATTTTGGAACAAAGCAGAACTTAATTATTAGCGGAAAATAAAACTGAGGAGAAGATTGGCTTACAAAATAACAAAAGATGGCAAAGGTCACAAGGATGACAGACTTCATTTTGAAAATATTTAGAACTAACTTATGGTGACGATGGAGGGGGCAGAACCGTTTTACAAAATGCACAAGGAATGATTCAGTCCGTATTTTGGAAACGGAACTCAATTGTTTCTTACGTGGGTGTTATCCTCAAAGAATGAGGTACCTTTTTACAATAATATCAAGATGGTATTACAGGAAATGCCCTCAGGACCTAAGATCCCAAAGAAAATGAAAGTAAAGGTACACGATGCCATTGAAGGCAAGCATTACAAAATGAGGGTCATTTACACCTTCTTGTCGTGCCATTATTCCTTTCCCATAACGCCTTCCACTGCTTGTTTTGTTTCCTCTTAGTCTTAACCTCTGTGGGAATCAAAATTAACTCCAATTTAACCAGGCAAAGTAAACTAAGGAGTTGCAAAGTTTCTTGATCCAAATACATGATTGTTGTATTAATAATATTTTATTTGGATTTAAGTATATTGTGAATTAGGTCATCATTTTCGAAAATTATGATAAAAGATTTGTCCAATGTTGAAACTGTGGGTGGATGGATTTGACCTTTTCAACCTACGACTTCTCCACTTTGTGCAGAGGCGGAGGAGCTTTCATATCCTCCTAGTCCTGCTGCGTTAGTTGCTGCGGAGGCTGCTGAGAAACCAGCAGTTCCAGCATTGACTGGAGGGATGACATTCCCGTGCCTTCCTCCTCCCAATCCACCGCCAATAAAGGGTCCAGGGCCGTAGAAGCCGCCGCCGTTGTGGAATCCCCCGTGGCGGAACCCACCGAACCCTGGTCCAAATCCTCCTGGATGGAAGCGTTGTCCAACGGGGCCTCCAAACGGCCCGCGGTATCCGAATCCATGCTGATTTCCAAATCCACCAAAACCATGGTGGAAGGTTGCACCGAGCCCACCGAAGCCATGATGCCCGAAGCCATGATGCCCGAAGCCAACACCGTTCATTCCAAAACCACCATAGTTCATTCCGTATCCAAGACCTCCATATCCAAGTCTGTGTCCAAATCCATTCAATCCTGCGTACACGACCAAATGCGCATTTAACGTAAACCCTAATGGAGGAAAAATTCACATTTGTTTATACCATATCCAAGACCGCTGCCCATTCCAATGCCACCAAATCCACCCATTCCTAGACCAGCATGTCCAAGTCCACCCATTCCTAGACCAGCATGTCCAAGTCCACCCATTCCTAGACCAGCATGTCCAAGTCCACCCATTCCTAGAC